>CEMU01569529.1:134919-173043 GCA_900068965.1 Calocybe gambosa | reverse complement strand
AATTCAGTTCCAGCTCATTCATGAGGTCAGTCTGTAAGCGCTATCATTGTGCGTGACAGAGTAGGGTCGGAAGCGTCCTGAGGCGGTTTAAAATTCTTGCAGAAGTGGTGAGGGTCATTGTAACAAACGAAGTGTAAAATCAAGTAACGTACATATAGACGACCATCTGTGTAGAGTTCCTCTAATACCTGATCAAAGATACCTGCCTCTTCATATCCTTGATATGCATTAAAGAGGTTGAGAGCCGATTTCGCATCTTCTATAGAGTCATGGGTGTCCTTCTGGATATGTTCTTTCAGAACAAACCAAGTCAGGAAACGCAAGGACAACCGGCGCTGACGTGCGCTGAGAAAGTAGAGGTCGACCGTATCAATAACCTGTTCAGGCGGTACATATATATCTTTTGCGGGGTTTAAAGTTACAGAACGACTGGTGATAACGCAGTAACTTACTAGTAATGCGGAAATCTTTTGAAAGCCCATGTCCGATAAATATGCAACCACGATCCACTAATAGGCGGAGCTTCTTATAGGCCACCTTCAAAGGGGTGAGTGTATAAGGTGAGAAACGAGGGTCGAGATCGCCAGCTACAAAGTAATCAGCCTGTGTCCATACCCGGGAATGCTCGACCCACGTCTTATTCCAGAGAATTCGGTCAAATAATCAACAACGACTTCGCTTGTATGAATGTAATCGTCGATGAAAGGAACCCCACGCTTCGGGCCATCGCTGCGTAGAACAGATACTCGCGCTAGGCTCAACTGAGCAGGGCGGAGGATCTTATTCGTCCCATCTGAGCGAAGCTCGACTTCTTCCTAAGAATGATGAGGCGCTTTTCTGAGTCCGCGAACGCAATATTACCTGCTGCATAGAAACAAACTCGGCATCGATTGCGACCAGCATTCCTGGACGAGGGAGCTCTTCTGGTTGTAAAACCTCATGCTTTACAAGGAGTGGATCGTGGTTTCTATTAACTAGTTTAGCAACGCATGGTATGAAGCTCTGCTGGGTAGCGCTTACAAAGAGATGGACGTATCGTAACTAAGAATATTTTCATCAATCTCCTTTGGGAGATCCCCATAATCAAGAATCTCGGGTAGATCCACGCGCTCATAATATACTACGGCGGGTATCTAGAGTCGTAAACAAACTGATATGGTCGAAATAGATAGCCCCCATTATTTACCTTCCATTTGCTAGAGAAACTCAATGCCTCTTCCTCGGGGATATTTTGAACTGCAAAGTCGTTGAATACAAACCAGGGACTTTGGAGATCGGCTCGTCCTTCTGCCTCCGGGACTGGAATGCATGAAGGACAAAGTATAATAAGGAATCTTCGACCGTACCTCTGACGATGGCTACTAGATGCGATTGATTATTTTTGGACAAGATTTGGACGATAAGGGACTAGGAAATTTGATTTCAACGATATCGCCTAGCCGAGAAAATGAGCGAACCCTGATCAAATACTCTGTAGTAAATGAGTCGTCCTGCCCGTCAATCTGGCCGCGGAGCTCTACGCGAGGTTTCAAAAACGTTTGTCCACGTGTGTCAAACCACAGGTTCATATTCTCCTCCGTATAGATGCAGGCATTGATCGCCAGAACGGGTGGTAGATCACGCGACGTAATTGACCGACGAGATGTGAAGACAGTGAAACGTTTGCAGCTTTGGCAAGTGGCTTTATGTGTGAATTGCCGAAGTAACGAGTGTCGTAAGATACTGACAAAGTCGGTGGCTGGTTGACGTTCGTTAGAGGGTCCCTTGAAAGCAGTCAAATACATGGGAAAATAATGAAAGACATGATATACTCTGCGAGGATAGATTAAGTCAACGATATGCGACATATTGTCCTTCCCTCGAACTGCTCCACAGCTTGAGCAAGTGATATAGGTTTTTCCGTCGACACCTAGTAACTGGGTAACGGGTGCAGATGAGAATGACGGCTCATCATATTGAGATGTTTTGACCAGTGAAGGATTGTGAGGAAATACGTTCCCTTCAGAACTCAAGTGATCGATTAGAAAGCGATGGAAAATTTGGATTTTGTATCCATAATCAACATCGACGTTATTTCTCCCATAATCAACTAATTCAATGCTGTTCGAGGCTGTAGTACTACTAGTCAACCAATGAGTCAAAACGAAAGAAGGACGCCACCTTGAGCCAGTGCTCCTACTGCTTTGCAAAAATTTGTTGATTGACAGTTGGTTCCCCTGGCATCTTCCAGCATGCGCATGACGAAACCTAGTTCGCAAAGCAAACAATGCTCTCGTGGGCAACTCGTCGCTATGTGAGATTTTGCTACTACCCTGATAGGTAGACAGTAGTGCATGACTTGTAACACAGCGTTCGTATATGAGTTCAGAATATGGGTTTCAAGGCCGCTGTATTCGGTTTTATTATAGAATCTGAATGAAATCGTATTAAGAGTCGTAGCGGTGCAATGAGTGTAAACGTACCCGAAATCGAAGTCTTCAACTCCAAACTTGGAGTATTCTATCTCAACTCGGCGGTACACCGAAGAAATTTCACTCTCTGCATAGTCAAAATTATGCAAATCAGGTTCTGTCTATGTAGACAAGTTGTCGTTAACCGATAAGTGTTTTCAAGGTGAACTTACGTCCTTTCTCGTTCGATCACTTCGAAACCGACTGATGTACTTTTTTGAGTCAGAAGAGACGACGTTACGACGACCTTTCAGTTCCCTGGGCAGAGGTGAATAAGCAATGTTATCTTTGACTTTCACTGCATTGAGGAGTTGAGATGAAATCTTTGGCGGAGGAGGATACACGGGCATAGATGTCGTTAAACCTGGTGTCCATGCGGAGAAAAGTTGACTGAAGTAATAAGGAAGACCGATGGCGTTCAACGGACTAGGAGGTACAGGTTCATAAGCGAAACAGAGAACCGGAAAGTATACGCACGTCGCGTCATTCCAGTCAAATTCGGGTAATGGAGCAGGAGTGTCTGCCCATTCGACAGGCTGACCATCGAAACCGTTGAAAGGTAGGGTAGCATCTTCTGCTTGAGACATCAGATGAATGGTGCCTTCAGCATCACCAAAAGCCATGTACACCGCCGTTGGCGAAACAGAGCAAGACGTGATGTAGGATGTCAAATCGAGCTGCGAATGGGCGAATCAGATAGGATTACAATGATATAACTTCTACCGACCTGGTAGAACTCGCTGGCACTGGGTCTGGTTACGTCTACAATGTTGATCAACCCCTGGTTGGAAACAATAGCCACCGAAGAAGATTTTTTTGGAATGCTATGGATGAACGCTGGTCCAGAGGAGAACGGAACAGGTGGCAGCGACTGCATCGTCCGAAGATCGTAAACCTTGACGAATGGATCAGGGAATGGTCGAGAGTGTCTAGGTGCTGCTTAGCTCCTTTGCTCAATCAGGGCTTGTCCAAGGTCTAACCTTTCCCCAAGCCCAATGGTAAACGCAAAGTTCCCAGCTGTATCAAGGCCTTGAAAACCACTCGTGTGAGCTTTTATAAGACTTTGGGTACCATTGGAACCAGCTCGAGAATCGTGAACACGTAAACACCCATCTGAGGAGCCTGTCAACAACATCAAGTGGGAAGACTGCATGTGTGTAATCAGGGAAGGCGTCGTCATCTTCCGTACGAGGGATCCCGTTCTGGAATCGACATACAACAGTTCCTTGTCCACGTTAGAGGTGGCAAGAATATTGGCATCAGGCGTATTGGAAAACGTAGTTAGATTGGATGAATCACTGCATCAATGGTGTATGAGCAGGATGGTTCCAAAATTGTGACAAAAAAGTACCGGAAAAACCATGTGTTCATTCCACCTTTGGTCCAACTACCAAATCCCTCACCAGATACACCAATCGCCCGGACATTGTTGTCTCCCGATACTATCTTTTTTACCGCAAGGCTACCGCCCACCCGATAGCAAACACCTCGCATTCCTCTTGTGCCATAATATCCAACGACATCACCACTGTTCGAACCAACCCAGATAGTATCCGATACAGGATCAAAAGAAAGTGCTGTTACAGGTTGAGGGAAACCTGACAAAATGACTGGCGCAATCCTACGATATGTAGTTGTTGACATCGTTGCAACGAGTTGGAGTCTATTTTCATTCATAGGATATATCGATCAACGCAAACTTATGTCATAACATCCCCATCCTACCAAGTAGGAACTCCGTACTTCTACTAATCAAGTCAATTGCGTATACGACGCCATTGAGGCCAAGATAAAATATCATTGGAACCAGTCCCATTATGATATTTCCAAGCAGGCCTCTGCGAGTGATTGTTTCCCAAATTTCTGTTTTGATGATCTGGGGGGCGGTAGACGAACGGAAGGGGCCAACAAGACGGTAGAACGGTGTAAAAGCTGCCCCGAAGCTTACTATATTAGTTAGATATATGCTGGACAGGTGGTGATCGCCCACCAGTAACACAAAAGGACATGACTGCCGTATTCAGACCATATCTCCCAGAATCCGGGGGCCGTACCAATGTCTTTCGCGAGGGTGCTCATGTAGGTCGAATGGTCGACACCGTATTTGATGCGCGCGGTTTCCTTAACCAGTAAATGATAATGGGGCGGTGTTAACGGCATTTTAACTTTTCCTTGAATGACTGATATCCAAAAGAAAGCTTGCATTTCTGCTAAAGGAGGAATAGCACCTGAACCAGCGTTAGATAGTTTTCTACTTCGAGTTATTTACATACCGACACCAGGCCGGACAAACCCAATGAATCCGACAGTTTCGTCACCTGACTTCGTAACGCTTCGCAAGTTCGCTTCTTGAGGAGTGGCGTAGTTGCTATGTTGGTCCAAGAAACTAAAGTCTTGCTTATAGCCCGTTGCATATATCACCAAGTCAGGCTTGATGATTCGATTTTCCATCCTTTTAGCATCCTTCCGAGCACTTTGCGGAAATATAGCGCGACCATCGTCAGAGAAACCGATGGGAAAAGGCGCAAGATCAACAACGAAGTTAGTTTGAGGTGGTGAATCCTCTGGAGGGTCAATGTATCTGGATATATAATCAAGATATTTCGGTCGCGATCGAAATGGGCGGTTAATATATGGCATGGCTTTATGAGACTACTATGATTGAGGTTATGGGTATAGATGAAGTAGGGAAATAACATCACTTTGTTCAAGAAGACGTAAGCTCGTCCTAGACGGCTTGGTTCCAGTTCACCAACCTACGTCGTAGAAAGGGTCAATTCCAATACAATAATCAGTCAACGCTAGATGGACCCATTGGTTGCACCCTGCACGAGTCCCTGAGGAAAAAAATTACAGTTAAGTATACTGGAGAAGTAAAGCCTAACCTGTGAGAATCCACAACACGTGTTTGAGAACAAAATCGGAAATGCTTTAAATCCTGGCGTCAAAAATTTCCTTGTTATGCCATTAAAATGGGTTTTGTGTGCTCACAACCAACGGATGTGGGACGCTGCGACCCAAGGGTGCTGCAAAAGGGAAGGCCATGGTTATGCTTCCCGAATAGCTACTATCTTTTACGTACGACATATGCAGTCTCACCCAGGTTCGTAATCAAAGTATCAATAGGCACGGGCGTTTTTGATTCGAATTTGTAGCCAAAAAGCTCGAAATCATTCTATTCAAGTAAACGGCTAGTGAAAGTCGCAGAGAAACTTGCAACTTACCAAGGCTTTTGGGAAAGATAAGAAGCTTGCTTAAATGAGAGAGTAGTAGCAATGGATTGGGCTTGAGCACTATACCCAGATCGTGAACATAGAACCACTTCGGTCGACCCGGCCTTTACGGCCTCGTATGCTATGTCCATACCAGTCTCTCCTGTGCCGAGAATCATGACTCGTTTTCCTGCTAGTTGATCTCTTGACTTGTAATTATGAGAGTGGAATGCGGTTGGCTCTCCCTTTTTTTGGTATGCAGCAATGTGTTGAATGCCAGGTATGATTGGGATGGACGGAACGACGTGTAGACCAGTACAGACTGCAACATAAGCGGCATGCATGAAGACAGGCGCTGAGACATATTAGGTTGGATAGATTTAACCCCTTGTTTAGGGCTTACTGGGGAGCCACTCCTGGCGCTGCGCGTCCTTCTGGACATAAGCTACAATATGTCCTCCTCCAGGAGATCTTTCTATATTGACCACCTTTGTATGGAACTTGATGTAATTGAAGATATTAAAGCGTTTACAGTACGCCCCAAGATAAGTCACATAATCCTAGGCATAGATTTAGGTTACATAACAAGTCAGTCATTCAGCAATGACCTACCTCTAATGACAAGTGATCAGGATGAGAAGGGGGAAGTCTAAAATCGGAGAAGGTGGTGAGTTGTTTAGAAGACACAAGGTTGGAATTCTAATGGTGGTGAGGCGCTTCCGGAGCAGAAGATATACAGTTGGGAGGATACCTCGTATGAACGATACTTAAAGGTCCCTCCGATATCGGCTTCTTGTTCCAATATCACAGGTTCAAACGCAAAATCTGGTGTGGAAGCTTCGAGTAGGGATTTGCATGTTACAATTCCAGAAGGTCCTGCGCCTATAATGACTACTTTCATGGACTAACGACAGAGCTGTTTGCGAGTCGACGGTTAAGTATGACTATTACGTAACAACCAGAATTCTTAAAAATGCAATTACTACACCGAATAAACGCATTAAGCTGGGAGCCACTTTACTCATCGTTTGCCACCACGCAAACCCAATTTTAGTTCACTGTCACGGTATCTGTTGCAGGCGCGAGCCATTCTCTACAGTACACTGTAACAAGCAGTTAATGCTTGTTGGCTACGATCAGGACGGAATGCTTCAACGTCGGCTCTATCATGTCAATGTCAATGGTGACAATGACAATGACATTGACTTCAGCGTGCTATAAATATTCGAATGGCAGCATGGCGTTTTATCCTCTGCTCCACTCCTTTTCTTTCCTCTGATGCTACTGTCCTGTTTGTTTGCGTTGATGCCGACGTTTATCGCGACCGCTTCCGCGACACCTATCGGCCTACAGTGCGCTACATGCCCCCCCTCAGATTTGGTGGGCAGTCCGTTGGTGACAGGTAGTGGTGGGACTCTCGGCGTTCCAAGGTTTTGTGGGTGTGTCATGCATACTCGGTTGTTCAAATCCAGGCAGCTGACTCGACGGTTTAGATTTTCTTCAGACGGGACAACTAATCCCCAGACTATTTGCTTTTACTCGGTAGGTATGCCCAATAACCAACCTTGATCTCTTTCTTATTCCCGCAATCAACGACAGAACACTGGAGCGCTCTTCTACAATTCTAATGGCCAATGTCCACTGACGACTCCGCTGGTGACATGCCAGTAGCAGTGAAAGCTATTAATGTACAGTACACCGCCTGGTTCATCTTAGATGAAAATTGCCATTGTCATAGGACTTGGTTATTAGATTTTTTACTTTTACCACTGATATTATTATAGGGTAAATTAGCTTACATAAGCAGTCTAAGTTTAGATGTAACGGCGATGGAACGAAATGTATAAGATAAATTATGGCTATACCTGAGAACAAAAACAGTGCCCTCTCGACTTTGCGCGAGTTTGATTCTTTACGATTCCAATGATTTCAAAGGTATGGCGCTTCGAGGGGAATCCTGACGCGTAAAGAATGGGAGTTTGAAACTCCCAGAAGGTTGTGCGCTCTTACTCCGAGACAGGCTTGAACCAATTCGGAGTTCATCCGAGCCTAATGAGCTCGTGGAAATGTTAAGCAGAGGGGTGTACGAGCGGAGAGTGGAGGAAGTGAACGAGGAAACGTGAAAAAGAATTGCAAACTCCTCAGTAGAGTTGGTCAACTTCATCATACTAGTCCGCAAGGACGATGAAACAGAATGGGGGCCTTTATATGTCTTGATCACATTGGACAGCTGGACGACCATCTGCAAATCATCATCATCATTGAGTAAATGCACGTCTTCAACAAGTAAGACATCCTGACTTTTAAAAATGCATGGGCATCCTCACGTAGCTCTTTCCTATCAACTGATACCTCGGCTTCATGCAATAGCCGAAGGGTTTTGGAAAGTTTCTTTGTAAGCCTCCTAGCATCTTCGATATTATCTTGAATAGAAGGCCTGACATCGAAAGCATCGCTAAACAAGTCGTCTATCATGTCCCAAGCAGCGGGCGCGACTTGAATAGCATCCTGAACAGCCTGCAACGCCTCTTTGTCTACAAGGAACTTTGAGCTGGGAGGATCTAATGTATTCGCTTTAAAAGATGCCGACAACGATGAAATCGACATCTGTAAGGAGCTCTGCGAGTTTTCTCGAGAGTGGCCGGAACGTGCAGTGTCGATGAGGGCAGTCACAGAAGTGGATGAGGGGTTAAATGGACTGAGTGTGGGAGATGGAGATGAGATTGTTGTAGTTGGGATGGCGGTTGCTTGTCTCTTCGGCATACGTGGTGTCGGCGTATTTTTGGCTAGCCCTGAAACAATGCCTCCAGACGAATGAGGCATATCATCATAAGATGGCAGTTTCTTGCCAATTTCAACATCTTTCGAGCTGAACGAGCCTGCGTGCCTACGTGTCATCCGGACTCTTCCTGCATTGACTGGCCGAAGTGATGTTGGAAGGTCAGCTGAAGCTGGTAGCAAAGGTGGGGGAGAGAGGGCATGAACTTCCGAACCTATAACATTCCCAGAGGGCAGAGGATGAGCCGGAAACGCTTTCGATCGTAACATTGGCTTAATGGCCTCAATATGGGGAACTATCATATGCCAAGCAGATGACAGCTCGGCAGTGGCGCCGTATAGCTCCAACATGATCCAACGAGAATAGCGTACGTCGTCTCCAGCAACAATCAATTTGAGCTGCAAGGACAAAACTCCAACTGCTTTCCCAAACAACGCAACAGAATCTTTGCAGCTTTCTACGACATTTCGGCAAACGGCAGGTGAAGGAAGTGTTTTCTGGCTCATAGCGTCAAAACGATCCAAAGAGTTGATTAGTTGCGTCATATCCACACTAGCGGGGTCGACGACCTTTCGAAGGACCGAACATATCCGAACATCTGCAACGTGGACCATGTAGTGTTCGAGCGTTTGATAAACTTGACATAGTGCGAAAAGGATACTGCGGGCGGAGTCGATGAGACATATCAGAGACTCAGGAAGGGCAGTGGAGGGTGGACGCATGGACAACCGTTCGAAATAAGAATAGCGCTCGAAAGCCATCGATAATACAGCGCCACTTGTTCCTCGTAAACGGTTATAACCGAACGAGAAATCAGAGTCCTGGCGCTGAGGAGACATAACCGTGGCCTCATCGTGGGCGCGAAATCGCGTGGGTAACATCAACGAAGGAATCACATGTGTCCCATCCTTTTTCTTCTTCGTAAAGTTAAGTTTTGCTGTTCGGAGATCAGGCATGCTCTTCTTCTTATGGTTTGGAAGAGTGTAATGTGCAGCAAGGTGCGAACCACTCCCATCAGAAGCATTGCGATTATGATACTGAGACTCGCTTGCATCCAAATCTGTGGTTAGCTTGTCAGTGAAGTATTCCGAGTCAGCTGGGCTCGGCAGATAACTCTCTAAAGAACGAGTGGGAGAATTATCAGAACTGGATGAGCCGAGCATGCCGAGATGTAAAGGAATGGCTGGACTAGCTTCGTTGTGGATGTTGTTATTAGAACCTGGAACCTCAGATGCGGAAAACGTTGAGAAACTGGAATCTATGGAGAGCGAGCGACTGTGGGGTGGAGAGCCCTGCTCATGCACGCGAGGAGGAAAACGCCAGGCGGGGTGGCTTGTTTCCCTAACCTATTGAGTCAGGAATTATCACAAAAGGTCACGGATAGTTACGGACGTGTAAATATCCAAATCGTGTTCACCATGACCGGAATGTCCGGCTTCCATCCATTGCTGGAGGTCACTTATCCAGTCCTTCATCGCGTCCTTTGAGTCCAATTCGCTTGTCTTTCTCATGATGCTTGGTGGTGGCCATTCGATTGGATTTCGTGTGACTTGAAGGACTTCCAGATTGTGGAATTGAGAAAAGTACGAAGGAAGACGACTAATCTTATTCTTCGTCAAAGAAAAGACCTGGCGAAGGACGTGAGTTGGACTTATTTCTACTTCTATTTTTGGAAAGACGGTTCACAGACCCGAAGATGCACGAGATATCCAGCTTGAGCAGGTAGTCTTTTGATCCTATTATGGCTGATATCCAATGTGTCAACAGATGGCATCAGGGTTAACTGTGAGATGTTAGTAATCACTGAGAGATTTAAGACAAGCTAGTCTCACCACATCAGGGAATACCGAGAAGTTATTATGTTTGAGGTTGAGATATCGCAAGTGATGTAAGAGTACAAACTGCCTAGGAAGGGCTGAGAGACGGTTGCCGTCAAATGCTAACCTGATTGAAAAGGAGAATTAGAACTAGCAGCACAGATGATACTCACGACTACACACCTTTTGACTTGGCTTTCGACTTCCGAATCTTCCCTTCCTACGGCTGTGAGTTCTTTTATAGCCAGTGCTCCAATGTCCGATAGGTTCATTTTGGATAACAAAAGAGTGGCGCCATTGTCCGATGACCGCTGCCTAGCCTGGGCTATATGAAAAGTGTTTAACGAAACTAAGGAAGACGTGTTCGGCCTGTCAGGGTAAGAAAGAACAGACGCTGCACGATCGACGGCGTCCATCTCTAGAGAGCTGTTGAGCTCGAATATTGCTAAGGGGGGAGCAAAGCCTTAGGACGAGGATTCGTGGACATCAAACTTCAAGCTTCAAGTTCAAGTTCGGCGACAAGCAAGTTTTGAACTTCTGAAGGCTGTGACGATGTGTGACTACACACAATTAGAGTTTCCTTATAAAAAATACTTGTCGTAAACTACCATTCAGGGTGTTCCTCATCCCCTCAGAAAGAAAGGTTTTGTATTGTTCCTTGGGGAAAATATCTTCTGTTTTGTCAAAAATCGAAAGATTTTTAGTTTTCTTACGAAGGGAAATTGCCAATGCGACTGATGAACCACAACATGTTTACTTTTTGGCCTGCACAAACGGGATCGGGTCGTAGATCAATTTAAAGGTACCAAATTCAGTATAAAAGAAGGGAAATTTTCAACGATGAGAAGATGAACTATTCGTGATTAGAACCATATAGATACGGAAAAACTCGTTGTTTCACTTCGCAATGCGTGCCACCATCCAATCGGAATGTAGAGCAGATCTCCTGGTTCTAACACAGCTGACTCGGCCTCCAGAACGACCTCTTGCCAAAACTGTGGGAATTCATCTCCCTTGGCAGAAAATACGTCAACACGAGAAGTATTACCCAATCTGAGCTCTGTTGAATTGGCTGCAAAACCATGGTCTTTTGACGAAAGGGTATACATGAAGGGTGCCGATTTTGGTGGGGCCAGCCACACTGTTTTTTGGCCTACAATCTGCACTACAGCAAAAATCAATTACAGTGAAAAAGCGAGATAGTTCAGATTGCAAACCAAAAAGATTGTGGTACGGATCCTACAATAGTGGCTCAGAGAGCGAGTATTTAGAACACACACGAAACAAACCGTGTGGGCTGGAGACATAGTCCCTTCAGGCCCTAACCACATGTTAATGATGAAACCTTCTTCATTCTTTGGGGGTTGATAGTCCGTCAGCTCGGGGCCTGTCATCGAGGCATAGACGTAATCGGGGACTATGATGTCTGCTCGAAGTGGCGGAAACTGCAGCGATAGATCGTGTTGCGCAAGATATTTAGCGGTGACTTTCCGGGACGAAGATGGTTGATCAGCCAGCTCGAGATTAGCCAGGAAGTCATCCCAGCTCATTAGTTCCTGTGTCCAATCAGCCTTACGATAATCCTTTCCGACTTCAACAGGCACAACACGTCCTGGGCCAGAAACTGTACGTAGATAGGCCGCTGATTTCCAAGGATGTTCATTGATTGCTGGCCAATCGTCAGCGTAACCTCGAACAACAAAAGGCTTGTTATGTAAATTCGATTGAAAGTGAAGGATTGAGGGAGCTTTGGAATAAGACGATATACTGGTGCCGGAACTTTCGAGTGACACGCGCGTTGATTGGTGCTCACGGCCTATTGGGGAAGCTGCATGCTCGATTGTAGGGGTATTAGGAGTAAAGCATGTGCGTTGTACATTCGTTATGATCGAGTTTATAAGATCAACTCGACCACTAGCAGATCCACAGGTGATAAGGATACTATCCAACCTCGCAATGGATTCGGCAGCTGTGGAGGGACCAAGATTCGCCAGAGATCTAAGTATACAAGCGTCGGTATAGACTCTTAGCCAGCCAGTGAGTATACGCGCAGAAGGCATTGAAGTAATTTCCCTGTATGTTTTGTCTATCAACAGATCCAAGCTTGCGCATGAAGACTGGATGGCTCGCTTAGTCGAGAGATTCTGTGCGATAGAACGAAGATCTTCCCATATGTGTTGGCTGCATACTATGATGGCTAGGTGTTGAACGTGTTAGTGCAAAATCGAGATAATGAGAAAGTAATACAAGCCTGACGTGCAGTCAAATCATTTGCCATATCTTCTAATTCTTCTGTGAGCGATTGAATGAGCTTGAGGTGCCAGGACATAACTATAGAGCAGTGATTCAATCAAGCTAATCCGGATTAGGAAAGTGTTGTGACAGTCACGAGCACAAGTCACATTTACCACAAGAGATTTAAAGGCGCGAGGCTCTGCGGCGACGAAGAACCTCCCCCCGTAAATAAGCCCAAACACATTCAGATTAAACCGCGGTCCGGTTAACTCCATCTAGGCATGACCTCAAGGTAAAATAAATAAATAAGTAAAAAATCACATCGTTGTACCATCTAATGTTACTCTTTCCGTAGGTTGGACCGGCTCCTCCTTCTGCTCGATACTGGCTCGTCATCTTCCGTGAGGTTGACAGCCGCAAAGCAACTTGCTCAACTAGCAGCTAAAAGTGTAATTGGAGATGTGGCACTTGACGACTCAGAGGATATCAAAGCAAAGCCTCAGCACGCCTCTGGTCGGGACCCCGCCGCATGGGCTGAACTGATGGCAGTTGTAGCACGAGTACGTAACAATGCTGCCTCAACGTTCTGGCTTCAGCTGAAACGCGTTCTTCTAGATAATACCATTTCTACACTCGAAGTCCTTCGACACTCGGACGGCCGCGTCAGCTGCGTTGTCGCACATATTCTCTTTGGTCCCGTTGTGGAAACCTTCTGAGGCTGAGTGCTCAACTCCATCGCCGACAGATTCCCCCCTCCCTCCCCCCGTCTTCCCAACTTTCTCCGTTCAGGACCTCGTTTTACAAGGCAAATTGTTGCTCGCGTCATCCGGTAAGGAGTTCACGAAACCAGTCGGTATATTTATCAGTGCTGCTGAGGTGAAGCAAGCGCGAAAGGAAGCTATGGGACGACTTGGTTTGGACTTTCTTGATACCGATGACATGGACCTTGAGAAGGAGTTCGCTGCAGAGGCTGATGCTGATGGGGATGTCGAGATGGGGGATGCAATTGTGAAGGCTGAAGCAGCAAATGGATTGAATCAGCAGCTATCCAGTGAGAGTCCAGTTAAACCAGATGAGCTTCGTGATGCGCCGCGTTCAGCTACACCAGCTCCATCGCCCACCAACTCAACTGGCCCATCTCTTCCTGACCCGGATACAAGCGCTATGTCGGCTCGTGAGCGCAACCGTCTTAAGCGCAAGCGAAAGCCTGGCAACTTTGCCTTCGTGTCTGCTCCTCCTTCACAAACATCTGGAGCTAAATACACCGCAGCGCCCACAAATTCATCCAACAAGTGTGTCTGGAGTTATGATATCAAATGTCGCACTCATTACCGTTCTTCAGAGCTCGCCTAATATCCCCTGATGAAAGTGGGGCGGTGACCTCTAGGTCTGGGAGTCCCAGACCTCTAACAAATGGTGTTTCTCCAGAAAAAGTTGTAATAGACCCCACGAAAGGAGGAGCAATCTCCCCTAAGGCATCTCAACAATCGAAGGCTTTGGATGTTAAGCCCGGTTTATGGGTATGGGACGGCGTAGCGAAGATTCTAGGAGTTGATTTGTTCAGTGCAGCTTGGGAGGTCAGACATGGCGCTGCTATGGCTCTGCGAGAACTATTAAAGTCTCAGGGGAAACATGGAGGCATGCAAGGTATGCACGGGCGATGTGCGATTTCACTGTCTCACTTTGCCATAGATGGAGCATCATACCATGCTAATGAATATGCCCACGAAAGGTGGTGCAACGATCTGGCCGCCAATCTTCTTTGCGTCTTTGTTCTTGATCGGTTTGGCGACTTTGTATCTGATCAGGTCTCATACTCTCAACTTCTTAGGTAGTGGTGTACTCAATAATCTCATACAGGTGGTGGCACCCGTTCGCGAGACAGTTTCTCAGACCCTTGCGTCCCTGCTGATACATATGCCTCATCGTTCTCTTACACATGTGCATTCCATCCTCCTCCAAATGATTCAACAGAACTTTACAATTCCTGCAAAAAGCACAACGTCTCGGTTTAACGATGAAAAAACTCATATATGGGAAGTAAGGCATGCGGGCTTGCTAGGAATCAAATACGAAGTGGCAGTGCGAAGTGATCTATTTGTAGGGGTCTCCACCAAATTAGAAGGCGGCGATTCAGGGAAAGATGTCCTCCGAGGTGTAGTTGACGCAGCTATCTTAGGGTATGTCAAATTGGTTAGCTTGATTTGCATCGTCGTAGATTGACGCTTCGCTCCAGTCTTGGTGACCCTGACGATGACGTTCGGTCAGTTGCAGCATCTTGCTTACTACCAATAGCGAGCCATCTTGTTGAGCAAATTCCGGAATCGCTGAGCCACATTTTACTTGTACTGTGGCGCTGTCTGCGTAACATGAAGGACGACTTAAGTTCAAGTGTGGGAGCTGTAATGGACCTTCTAGGTAATTCTCAAGATATGGGTGGTGCCACAATCCATTTATTACCCCTTTAGGCAAACTTGTCTCGTACAGGGAGGTCATCGCCATTTTGGCTAACGATGCGGTTTCGTATGTGGAAATATCAGTCTGAACCTTTCTCCCCGTCTTGATAACACACAGGCTGCCTATTTCCACTTTGGCACCGACACTATTCCCTTTTTTTAGGCACACCATTCAGAATGTGCGATTGGCTGTTGTCACGACTTTAAATTCTTTCATGATCGTAGCGTCGCTCTCCCTGGAATGGATATCGACCCCTTTTTTCTGTCTTCTTTTTCAAAACCTGATCGCGGAGGAACGCTCCGACATTCGCGAGGCCACTCTTTCTACATGGAAGATAGCTGTCTCAGTCGTATCAACCAAACCCGACTGGATATGCAGTGTCATCACTCAAAAGTTAATTCTCGAATGGTTTGAGATTCTAATGACACCTCTCGGAATGCCGATTGATACCACTCGGTTTTATCGCCCCAAGCTTGTGGCGGATGGTGATCTGCCTCCCGAACGCCATAATGTTGACAAAAACATGCTTGCTCAAGATCCCTCACTCATTACGACTGAAACCACTTTGAGAGCCCGGGTTTCTGCCGCAACTGCGTTAGCGTATCTTGTCGCATCATGGCCTGCCGAGGTACGTATTTGCAATTGGTTCCTTCGAGCAAACCTCTAATAGATGTTAGAAGGCTCTAGAAGAAGTCTTTCATCCAATTCTTGTTCATTATCACGATTCGACGAGCATGCTCCAAAAGTTTCTTGCTGCTGTCGTATCGGAGGAATGGGCACGAGAATATAATATGACATCATCCTCAGTATCTTTGGTTAAGAAGTCCTCGCTTGCAAAGGAGCTCAGTAACAAGACATTGACATGGCTTCAGGGCAATCCTCCCTCCTCTTATCACGAGATGGCGCTCGGACTAAGCCGCATTCATATTGACTGCGCCGCGATGCTTCAATTATTCTCCTCCGAGTGCAAACTTCCAGTGTCTTCAATACCCTTCCTTGGAAGCGAAATTGACCTCACGGGCACGCGTCCAGGATGTTTTAATATTGAAACCGCTCAAAATGCTGTTGGGCCCATGTATAATAGGCTCAAAGACAGCCTTGGTCGTACAAGGAGGCGTGAGCTTGCTGGGATTAGCGAAAAGCGAAATAAAATTTTAGCCAGCATCGAACGATATACGGAAGTTAAAACACAACACGATACGCGGGTTTCAGCGGCTTTCTCAGCAGCATTTGTTGCCTTCAAAAGCACTCCGGATAAAGTTAGCCCTGTCGTCAAGGGTATCATGAACGGTATCAAAGTAAGTGTGGTATCAATTACAAGCTGCCAGACTTCTATCTGTTTTATAGAATGAAGAAAATATCGACTTGCAGACGCGCTCCGCAGTCGCTGTTGCGTCATTCATAGAATTTTGTGCGAGCCATAACATTGTCCAACCGCCTGACAAGATTGTCAAGAACCTATGTACCTTCCTGTGCCAAGATATTGACAAGACTCCAACTTTCGCATACACGCGCAAGTTTATTGATGGAATCCTATCTTTTGCTGGCGCACCCAGACTGACATCGCAGTCGGCAGTTGGCAAAGACAAATTTGGTGACAAGGCAGAAAATGCGAGTAAAACAGGCCTTTCACGACGAGGGGCGTGTTTGGCGTTCGATCAACTTTCGGCAAAATTTGGCCCGCGATTATTACTTGTAATCCCGAGCATGTGGCAGTCTATGGCAGGTGGCTTGCTAAGCGCATTTCATGTTGGCATGTCCTTTTTCCCTCCCCTTGGCGATTCATCCTTAAACATCTTCTCAGATTCAGTAGAAAAATCCAATTCACTCATTGAAAAACAGTTCGGGCAAGACGTTATTGACTCACTTAGCGTTCTTGAAGCTGTTGTTCCTACTTTCCACCAAGACCTTCGGGGGAAGCTAAGCGAGACGTTCCCCATGCTTGAGCTAGCTTTGCGTAGTCGCTTTGCCATCATTCGGCTATCTGCGGCTCGATGTTTTGCAACCATATGCGATGTCATGACCTCGGAGGCAATGCATCATGTTATTGACCGCGTAGTTCCCTTGCTTGGTGATCCTCTTAGTTTAGCACATAGGCAAGGTGCTACTGAATTGATATATCGTGAGTTTACTTATTGCGACATAGCTTGCCCGCTTGACGATCGTCACAGATATTGTTCAGCGGCTAGACCTCAAAGCTTTGCCTTATGTCATTTTTATGGTTGTCCCCATTCTTGGACGAATGAGCGACTTAGATGATGATATCCGCTCGACTGCGACTAATATTTTTGCTTCCCTCGTGAAGATGGTCCCGTTGGAGGTGGGATGCTTAATATTGATACGTTGCTGACTTCATAACATACTCTCTAGGCTGGCCTTCCGAATCCTCCTGGATTCTCCGAAGAGCTTCTAAAACGTCGTGAAGCAGAACGACAGTTTCTGGTTCAATTACTTGACGGAAGTAAAGTGGAGCAATACAAGATCCCAATCCTGATCAAGGCAGAGCTTCGAAAGTACCAGCAAGAAGGCGTCAATTGGCTCGCATTTCTTGCTAAGTATCAACTACATGGCATCCTGTGTGACGGTAGGTTTCGTTAACATCGGGTGTTGTACGCATAGCTTACATTTTTTAGATATGGGGCTAGGCAAAACTCTCCAATCCATATGCATTTTGGCAAGTAAACAGCATGAAAGAACCCAACGATACCAAGAAACTCAATCACCAGACTCCGTTCACCTACCCTCCCTGATTGTTTGTCCCCCGACTCTTACCGGTCACTGGTACTATGAAGTTCTAAAATACGCGGAGAACCTTCGCCCTGTCTTATACACCGGCAATGCTCGTGAGCGAGTGAGGCTTCTCTCAAAACTGAAATCATATGATGTCGTGATTACTTCGTACGAAGTGGTTCGGAACGATATCTCAAGTCTTGAAGACCTTAGCTGGCTTTACTGCATCCTAGATGAAGGACATGTCATTAAAAACTCAAAAACAAAGCTAACGAAAGCTGTCAAGTCCATACGAGCGCAACATCGACTCATTCTTTCTGGGACACCCATACAAAACAATGTTCTCGAGTTATGGAGCCTATTCGATTTCTTGATGCCGGGATTTTTGGGCTCAGAACAATCATTCAACGAACGATTTGGGAAACCTATACTATCCAATCGTGACGGCAAAGCAAAGAGCGGTGAAGCTGGTGAGTAACCTCAACCGTTGTCAACTCAATTTGGCTAACACACAACTTTTCATCAGCTGCACTGGCACTTGAAGCACTTCATAAACAAGTTCTTCCTTTCCTCCTTCGTCGACTTAAAGAAGATGTTCTCAACGACCTCCCGCCCAAGATTATTCAAGACTACTATTGTGAATTGTCAGAGCTGCAAAAGTATCTTTACGATGATTTCTCAAAATCCAAGGCTCGTCTTTCTGTGGAGCACGCAGTTCAAGCAGACCAAGCGGGACAACAGCACATCTTTCAATCATTGCAATATCTCCGGAAGCTGTGCAATCACCCTGCGCTAGTTCTTAACAAAGACACTGGGGTCGCAAACGCTGCCCTGTCCCACGTAGGCGCAGGACTTGGCGGTTTAGGTGACATACAGCATGCACCTAAGCTTTTAGCATTGCGGTAAGCCATTGACTAGTTAAAACATACTAGCGATATAACAAGACCTTCCTTTCATAGCCAGCTATTAACCGACTGTGGTATTGGTACTAATACCATTGCCGACCCTGGGAAGAACGAAATTAGCGATTCCGTGGACCAAGCTAACGGCGCATTTTCTCAGCATCGTGTTCTTATCTTTTGCCAGATGAAACAGATGTTGGATATCATCGAGGTCGATCTGTTTAAGAGACATATGCCATCGGTGACTTATATGAGGCTCGATGGTGCAGTCGAGTCAGGCAAACGCCACGCTATAGTTCAGACATTTAATTCGGACCCGAGTATCGATTGTTTATTGTTAACGACTCACGTTGGTGGTCTGGGTTTGACTTTGACGGGCGCCGATACAGTCATATTTGTTGAACATGATTGGAATCCCATGAAGGACCTTCAGGCAATGGACAGAGCCCATCGGATAGGCCAAAAAAAAGTCGTCAACGTATACAGGCTTATCACAAAAGGAACTTTGGAAGAAAAAATCATGGGGTCAGTCTTGTCATTTGCCTTTACCTAGTCCAGCAGCTCATCCAACTATTATGAAGCTTGCAGCGGTTCAAACTCAACATTGCGAACTCGATCGTGACTCAACAAAACTCAGGATTAGCTTCGATGGACACGGATCTCGTCCTGGATCTTTTTAGGCGTACTACAGAGGACGAAGATGCCGCTAGCGCCGCAAAGAGAAAAGCGAAGGAGGTTTCGAAACCGATCACACAAAAGAATGTCCTACAAGGTTTGGAGGATTTACCAGCTGAGCACGAGTATGAAGAACTGGATCTCTCGAGCTTCATGAGTTCCCTCGGGCGCTGAAATCAGTAGGGATAGTATCATTATTCTTTTTGCTTTCGACATATATGGATAGTATAGAAGGTAAAATGTGCATACGATGTAATAGCACAACATGTATACCACACTTTTAGTGGAATTGATTTTCATATCTGGCATATCAGTATAGAATGTATGATCGACGCCTCTTTGGTGACGGTAACGACCGACGCCAGAGGCGGGGGAAGCGAAACGCAATAGTAAGAATGCCCACCCCCAAAAAAGCACCCAGAATGATGCCAACGAGTTCTGCGGGGTGCAAGGGGCGAGCGGGAAGGTGGTGAATTGGTGCTCTATATAACACTGAGAATGTCGGAGAATTCAGTCGACATGTTAAATCAGGCCCATCCATGACAAAGAACGGTAACGATTGTGCTGAGGCACCAGCAGCAGATGCTATACGGATGGAATACCACCCCTCCGGCACATCAACAGCATCCCAAGTGAAGTTTCCCAAGTAACTAGGGACGTCTGTGGCCAGTATTCTGCTGATGTACGATGTTACACCTGAATCTTTTGTACCTTGCGCCGATTGACGCCAACTGATGATGGATAGTGCTACCCCACTATCACTCTTAGAAGAAAGGCTCCAAAAGAAAGTCATGGAGGAGCAAGTGGTGATATTGTCAGCGTCTTCTAACTGTATCGTGCCAAGTGGAGACCTCTTGAACAGCGGTGCGAACAAAAGGGCGGCAGATTCATCTTTGCTTATGCGCATAGTTACACTGCGCTACTGCTAAATACAAGATTAGGCCGTGGTCGTACCCGCCGATATAATGGCATACCTTGTGCAGACAATACGTTTAGCGCGGCGTAAGCTGGTGAGAAAGATATGGCTGCCATCCCCCATTTTTGCATGGTGGCGTGAACAATCTCTCAGGGTCCACGATCCAGTCAATGGTCGTGAGCAAAAGACCAAAACACGTGAACAATATATTCCCCGCATAGTTGCAGGAAAACCCCTTTGGATTTCACTTTTGTTTTCAAGTCAATTTAAAATTCCTTTCAGTCTTTTGGGCTGTTGGGGATGCTTCAGCAGCTTTGAACTAGTTTAATTTAATGAAACATAATTTATAATTTATAGGATATCCTTTGGTGCGGCAATCAATATCTAACCATGGCCCAAAAATCAATTGGTACTTTGCCCATTTGAACAGAGCAGTACTTGCTACGTTTACCAGACTTGATCTTGGGTGACAACAACTGAGAAGATTTTCCTAAAAAGATCACCAGAATTGTTCATCCAAATCATTCCTGGATACGATACGACAAGTCTATAACCTTGCCTGCGTGACATATATGCCCATTATCCTTCGTCACCCTCTATCACCTTCCTCTGGTCGATTTTGTCGACACGTCTCCCCATAGGACCCCTGCCACAAGTGACTGGGATACTTACTTTTTTTTTTATTCCTTTAGTAGTCCATTCTCTCCATTCGTAATTATCCTCTCTATCTCAGTCCTTATTTCCTCCAAATTGGCTTTCAGAGTCTTGGCGTCTTCAAACTTTCGATGAGCTTTGGCCTCCTCAACAAAAGTTTCTAATAGAGCTTCTTGCTCAAGCAGAGGCTGCAAGGCCAGAGCAGTTTTAGAATCGGTGTCTATATGATAGCTTGAGCCATTAGTGTGTGGGGAGATCTTTGAGCTTTGGGATGTCATCTTTCTTGGCACAGGCAGTGACTTAAAATTCGCAAGTGAGCAGTTGGACACATCATGCAATTTTGGAGGCTGACCTGGAGAGGAAACATATTTCTCTGGAGGAACATGTTGGCGCGGCCCATAATTGCAATTTGCACCCTTTCCTGTGATCCTCCAGACCCACTAGCGCAAGGCAGCTTCCAAATTTGCTTGGAGACTCTATCATACTCAGTAAAGGCTTCTACGAGTCGCTTGCGGGCTGCTACTGCTTCTTTAGCAGGTTGGTCGTTACGACTATAAAAATGAGGAAGATCAGATTGGAAGTTGGAAAGTGTTAACACGGATGTCAGACACCTTAAGCTTAGAGTAAGCTCTTGAAATTGCGGAAGGGATTCTTCAATCTCTTTCTCGAGTTTGATGAACGTCTTATTCGTAGATGCTCAGTATTCTAGATTCTTTCGGGGAATATGGTCTGACCTCATATAGGTTTAGAATAGTGGGGACACAGACGATATCCCTTTGATATTGCTGCCGCCTAGATAGGGTAAACGAACAGACGATGAAAAGAATCGGAAAACCTACAAAAGTATAGGCCTACATATCCAGCATATCCTCACACCTTTTAGAAACTTATCCTCCTCTATATTCGCTTCCTTTACTGGATTGGGGGCACCATTACCAGCCCGTTTGCGTACCCCGTAGTCCACACTTTCATTTACCTCTTCTATTCTTTGAGTTTTTGGGTCGACAATAAATAACAGTGAACAAGGTGATAAGCGATGAGGTCCTTTCACAGGAAGGGAGCAGATGATCTGACCACATAATCGGCAATGATGTTTCCGATTCGTAAGGGGGTGAAAAGAAGTGCTTGAATACATAAGCAATAGGCGTCCTTGTCAAAAACAAAAAGCAAAAAATAAAATAAACGAAAGAGCATACGAGCATAGCGGACATTTGGTGACATCAGCGTCATCCTGCCACGGAGTAATTCTCTGCTCTGCAGCTGTAATGCGTTAGTAATTAAAACGACACGTGGAGTTAGAGGATACAACCTCTTATATTGTTGACCTCGCCACTTCCAATGATTCCTCTGATGAGAGCTCCAGGATCGGATAAGTTGACATTTTTGATGTCGAAATCGAAGAGAGAGGACGCCCTTCGATGAGTTCCCGAACCAGATACCCTCAATCCAGGCCGTTGCTTATCTCTGCCGTTCGGTGAATAATCCGCAGTTAAATGAGAAAAATGGAGGGCAATCAATTTTTCCAGTCTTCTCGTCAATTTTGTGCGTTCAGCTCTCTTCATTCTAGTGCCACGCACATCTACACTTCCTCCATCACGGTTTGCGTGCCGCAATGCAAGAAAATCATCTGTAAGCGGGCGAATGACGCCTTTGGGCTGAAATCCGGGTCGATAAGGAGCCTGAGCATACCGGACAACTGACTTGGGTGATTGCGAGCCATTTGCAGTCCCAGTAGAGGACACGGTATTCGAGCCAACATTTGCGGGTTTGATTTGTTGCAAGGCAGGCTGTGAACTCGATGGAAGTGAGACAACTGAGGACTGCCTTTCTTTGGAAGAGCTTCCAGCGGTTATAAATAAGGACGATGACGGTTCAATGAAATCTGCCACGCCAAGGGGTGGTGTTGAAGTCGGAGATGTTTGAGGTTTGATACTTGGAGAAGGGACCCTCGTTATCACATTTTCAGGACTGGGCGTACCTTGGGCGCCGGATGATAGGGAAACACTGGGGTGGGTGGTCGATTTGTGATTGGGTCCAAGCGGGGAAGGGGTATGTGATAGATGAGTGGTGCTCCGGGGTACGCGTCTAAAAGTCGAAGCCCTTTTGGTGGATGGGTTGACAGCTGGTTTGACTTTGTCCGACTGGAGAGATGACTGGGAAGGCCCTGCAAACGATAAGGATTCAGGAGAGGCGGTTGGTGCCGTATCCGAGTCCGAGTTGGCTAGCGTCGAGGAGGTTGACGTCTCTACGGGTATCGATATCTGGTAGTCCAAGGGGGTGATTTGGCTTGCAGGTGCGGTTACGTGGTGTGGAGTGCTGTTCGGAGGGGCAATATGTTGGGAAAGATGTGAGTTTGAGGGATTATGAGAATGCCTCTTAGACTATGTAGAATAAGCTGGGGCATAAGAAATGAAGTAGAATAACGAGCTCACTTTATAAGCTTGATAGGGTACTTGGTCAGACATTGTACCGTAACTGTACTGTACGTGACGCAAATTCAATCAATCATGTCTGCTGCCTCAGGTATTGGCATAAATCCAGAGCTTGCTTCATCTTTTGCAAATGCAAACATCTCAGGCGGAACGAGGTTTATCAAGGTATCCATTCAAAACGGTTCCGCTTCATCACTTGGCTTTCTCGTCCGGAATCTTATTATTATCGTTTGATTGATAGAACAACTCGTTCAAGACTTATCTATTCCAGCTACCGCCTCATTCGACAACGATCTTTCCCTTCTTCAGTCGCAAGATGTTATTGAGGATAATACTCCTGCGTATATACTCGCAAAACTCGCAAAATCTGATTGGATAGCCATCTCCTATGTCCCCGACTCCGCTAAAGTCAGAGACAAGGTACGAGCTCTTCACCCTTCTACAATTTTTGAATTTGTTACAACGAACATTGCCGCTCAGATGCTTTATGCCTCTACGCGAACATCCCTGCTGAAAGCCCTTGGATCTACTGTCTTCACAGATGCAATCTTTGCAACATCGAAGACAGACCTCACACCAGAAGCGTATGCTGCGCATAGGCGGCATATATCTGCTCCCAAGCCACTATCATCTCGTGAACAAGAGCTGGCTGATGTTCGTGCTGCGGAAAGCGGAGGCACTTATGAGGGTAGTCGTGCCAGAGTCAACCACGTCGGAGTCGGCGTAGGTTTCCAATGGAGCCAAGAATTGCAAAATGCGATGGACCAATTGGCGCAAGGCTCAGAGTCCAAAATAGTGGTCATGGTCCGTTGCAGCTTCTATTCTTCTATGTTGCCTGACGCATAATTTAAGGAAATCGACAGAGACACTGAGGAACTAAGACTGAAGCTAGCGTCAGAAGTCCAACCAGATATCATCGGAACAATCCTTCCTAGTACTCATGCATGCTATGCTTTCTTTGCGTGGACCCATGAACATAACAATCTTTTAAGGCGCGAAATAAGTGAGCGATATAGACCTGACTACTCGCCCATTTCGCTTACCGGTTTCAAACGCTCAGTATTTATTTATTCGTGTCCATCAGGCTCTCCGATCAAGGATAGGATGATTTATTCGTCTGGCGTCTTGTCTACTTTCCAAACTGGAAAGTCACTTTTGACTGAGAGTCTTCCTTCTGTCCACGTCGCATCCCGAAAAATCGAAACTTCCGAACCACAAGAGATCAATGAAGCCCATCTGAGGGTAGAATTAGGCCTGGATCTTATTACCATTGACAAGCCGGTTGCCAATGAGAGACTTGTCAGAGCAGAGGGAAAACCCTTTGCTAAGCCGCGTGGTCCCACTAAGAAGCGTTGATCAATTTATGTGTAGTAGTTACTTCATCCACCGGCTTGTGAATGGCGGCTACTTATTGTTCTTGACTGAGTATTATCCCTGCACAACTAGGCTGATCAGTATTAGAAACAATTTGTTCAAGATCGGCCGCCATGTAATACTGGCTTATCTCAGCAAGCTTCAGAGGGCTAGATCGATGTTACCTCCGGGCGCTGAAAGGAAGGGCGTCAAGTGAGTATTTGGCATACCCAAGCTCCTTCGACCCTAACTAATACTTTCAAGAAGCACAGCCTGCCCCCTGCGAATCACAGCATGTCTGAGCAAACTAAAGATACAGCAATAGCCGTGTATTGTGGCTCTTCAATTGGCAGACAGAAAGCCTATGCAAGCGCCGCGTCGTGTAAGTTTGAAACACTCTCCCCATAATCACGTCACTCATTGAAAACAGCTGTTGGACATGCGCTAGCTGCGCAAAACCGTCCCCTCGTTTATGGAGGAGGAAACTCGGGCTTAATGGGAATTGTATCAAATACGGTCCTGGAAAACGGAGGGGATGTCACTGGAATAATCCCTTTTGCTATACATAGTGCAGGGGGAGAGCCAGACAAAATGCCGAGCGAAGGAAAGCCAGCGGCTAACGGCAGAGATGATGTTGGCAAGAAGCCCCTCGGGAAGGTAGGAGGCTTCTAGAGACTGTGATGAAGTGCACTGAAGCTGAGTTTATATCTCATATAGATGCACACGGTGGGTGTTCATGCCAGATTCAGATCCAAATGCACTCAAAGACACGTGTAGGTCATTGTTGATTCTATGCACGAACGGAAGCTGGCCATGGCCAGCCGTTCTGCTGGTTTCATAGCGCTTCCTGGAGGGCTCGGCACTTACGAGGAGGTATGGCCTCTCGTTTTCCCATTTGTCAGGACAGACTTGAATACATGTTTAAGGTGTTTGAAGTCACCACATGGACCCAGCTTGGCATTCATAACAAACGTTTGTCCGTCTACACGTCTGCTTATACACTGTATGACTCGGATGACCCTAGCCGTCGTGTTATTGAACGTCCTTTCCTTTTTTGATCCGCTTCGTACTCTCTTCAGAAACGCGATCAAGGAAGGGTACATCAATCCATCCAATCAGGGTTTGATCGTGTTCATAGATGGTCCTTCCTCTCATGACGAGCATGTTGATTATGATTGGGGCGCAGCTGCGTTAAAAGCCGTCGATTCTTGGCACAATGATAACATACAGCCACTCTTCAACTGGGAAAGAAGAATGGATGGTTCGACATCCGCCAGCTTAGGTGCAATCTAGTATCGATACAGTCGTAACAGTATTGTATTACTTGTAAAAGATGAACCTTGGGGCGATGTTTTAAACAGACATGATAGGTTGAGCAAAGCTTGGCTCGATTTTTCTGTCAGGATCCATAAACGCTGAGATCTCTTCCTCGGTAATGTTTTTTTTGCGCTGGTAGTCGAATGCTGAGTACCCACTGTAGTTAAGCACCGTGTTCATACTGACCTTTTGGAATGCTTCGACGAATTTCTGAAGTTGATTAATGCACCTTGCCTTTAATTCGCCAGTAAGCAGGTTGCCTCCGCGATAATCCTTCCAGAAAACAAGTGAGGGAAGGTAGTATACGTTAGAAAGTTAAACATACTTCGCCTAGCTGTTCGAGCTCCTCGTCGTCTTCCAAAAAAAAAGAGAGGTACTGGTAGCTGACGTCAACCTCCGTTCTTCCACCAATACGTCTATGTTCCTCCTCCGTTTCCTGTCCACCAGAGAAACCGTGCTTGTTAATTTTGTTTTTGATCTGAGCTTGTGTGTCACTCATGAATATACTACTATTGGGGTCGCTTGCACTCATTTTTGTTTGAGGTCCTTGAAGAGCGGGGAAAAACTTGGAGTGAAGAAGAGTAGGTTTTGGATATTTCAGCTTTTGCGCAACGTCCCGAGTTAAGCGAAAATATGGATCCTGATCAATGGCACAAGGTATGAGACACGGGATATCGCTAGTGCTTCCAAAAATTTGGGGGAACGAATTCGAGAACGATGGCGCGGCCTGTATTGAAGCGAAGTGGATCTTTCCTATATTATCTCTGACCGAGATGACTTCTTTCATAGAGAAGGACGAGAAAAAAATATCTTACGAGTCGTTAAATCCAAAAGTGGCTTTTGCTTGGCTATACGTTATTTGTCTAGAAACCTTGGAGACGTTTTCGTAGAATACTCCTCCCATATAATTATAGTCGCTGAATATGAACGTCTTTCGGATGTCAAATCCAACGGCTATGATGTCCCGAGCATTCTGTCTCGCAAATTTCCGGACTTGATCAACCTTCAGCTCATGCTTGAACAGGAATTTTTCGTCGTCTGATGATGATCTTGAGTTCTACGTAGCTATCTCGATAGAGAAACAGAATGACCAGTGAGTTGTACAACTAGTGGTACGTCGAATACATCCTGTAGCCATCTCGGCAGCCGATAAGCTTGCAATCTTTGTGAGTAGGACGAGTGACTCACTTTGTGAAAACGAACGGTATCATATGACCAAGATGCATGCTATCACTGCTGGGACCACGCCCAGTGTACAAGAAAAAAGGTTTACCCTGCTCAAATCGGTCTAGAATCTTGTCAAAATCCCTGTGGGTAGGTATACGTTGTCAAAAACTACGCTGAGTTGCAAGAATTCTCTCACCGATGCGAAAAAAACATTCCTCTGCGGAGTAGCATGTGCGGTCTCTTCCCAGTCAGTCTCTCAAATCGTGAAAGCAAAGCAGAATCGATTCTACGAGTACCAAATTGATCAATCAGTTTGTCATAGTCAATCGCCTGTTGCTTTCCGTCGGCTGAAACAGAACCATGTACGTCCCATGGTGTAACCAATTGGTCCTGTGAAGTACTCATCCAGCTATCGGGTTTGTGAAGGGTACTTCTTCCACAAGTATGACAGTCAGTTTAATTCAGATCTTTGGTCCTGAAAAGACGCACTGAAGTGATAAGGTCAAAGGAGAGTCAGATTATGTGTGATAAGCGATCGTCTGCTTATGTAATATAGAAAATAACTGTCCTTATCCAGATTTACAGTACACGCATCTCGAAGGAGAGGTGGTTGTTAGCTCCCAAAGGAGCAGTTTGTTTTCAGTACAATTGCCTGAAGTTCAGCAACGAATTCAGTCGTTCGTGGCGCAGTATTCATAGTAAAGGCGCACTTAGCATGGACAAACAATTACAACGTGGGAAAAGAGTTACTCTGCCTCATTGACCGCGTCCTAGGCTTTCTTCTCTTCGACAGCAAAGCGTCTATATCTCGGCAACCTCATTCTGTTGCGCCCTTTATGACTACCTCCAGATCTCATTCCCATTACTCCTTACCCGCTCCTGTCGTTCACGCTGGCTTCTCGGTTTCCCAGTCCAAATCTCATGTCCTAGCTGGCGTGCAAGACGCGTATTGGAGTGATGATGAAGCGGTATGCAAACATCTGTTATTTATGTATTTTGGCTTTATAGAGTAACTATCGAATTAGGAGGATGCGGAGTGCCCTTTATGTTTAGAAGAAATGGACATATCCGACCTCAACTTCAAGCCCTGCATCTGTGGCTACCAGGTATTGAGACGGCTTGAGTTTACGTCACAAATTTAATGTTTTGTGCTTCAGATTTGTCGTTTTTGCTGGCATCACATCAAGGAAAACCTCAATAAAAGGTGTCCTGCTTGTCGGCGCATCTATACAGATGATGCTGTAGAATTCAAACCGATTGCAACGAAAGAGTTTGTAACCTTCGATCAGTTTCAAAATACAATTTTCTTACACTCAATGACTGACAATATAGCCATAAGCGTCTTACTCAACAGAAGAAACAGCGTGAACGTGAGCGTAAGGAGCTTGATGCAGTAGGCAGACGTCATCTTGCCAATGTGCGTGTCGTCCAGCGTAATGTTGTTTATGTTGTTGGTATAGGCCCTCGTTTTGCCAAAGAAGAGGTTTGTACTTTCTAGTGGACGCGTTGTAAAATCTGACGATTTCGTATTGAAGCTTATCCCAACACTTCGTTCGAACGAATACTTCGGTCAGTACGGCAAGATCACTAAAATTCTCATCGTGAAAAGAACACCTTCGGGTGGTGGTGCGCCAGTGATCGGGCTTTACATTACATATTATAGACGAGAGGACGCCGCTCGGGCCATTGCTGCGGTTGATGGCGCTCCCTCGCCAGGCGGCGCCAGGGGCGAAGTCATGCGGGCTAGTCACGGCACAACCAAGTACTGTATGGCATTCTTGCGTGGGGTCTCTTGTGGCGACCATAGCTGTATGAATCTACATGAGTGGGGTGATGAGAAGGACTGTTTTACAAAGGAAGACTTGACAACATTGTTTGTGCTCCTCTTAAAGCCGAGTAAAACTTGGTTGATCATTACATACTAGGAAACATACAATGAAGGCTACAGAGAGCAGAATTCGGGGTGTGGGTAAGAAAGGTGATGAACAAGATGGTAATACTTTCTTTTCTGGCTATGAACATCTAGGCTTGAATACTCAACTATCAAAAATTAGGTCTACCACGCGCAGCTTCTTGGGCACACAAACCCACTTCAACCATCTCTAATGCTAACCATGTGCCCAATTCTGCTGTGACCAACCGCCAAACCAGGCGAGCTCCCATTGGTCGTCAGCCGCGTATTACCCAAGCGCCTGCACCAACAGTCGATGCACGTCCTTCTACTCGAACCCCCAATCAAGATACGAAAACGGTAGCAAATACTAAGCCATCCTCGCATGCTTCCGTATCTCGTCCTACTACACCCGTGTCACCCCTTGTACCTAAAACTCTGGAAAAGATGGGTAGAGAACCTACATTACACAATCTGGAGTCAAGCGAGGCAGCACGTCCTGGCTCTCCTGATCTACTTATTCAAGTTGACCTGCCCCAGTCAGGTCAAGCAAGCCTTGAATCGTCCTCCTCAACTCCGCAGCCTGGGTCGATAGAATCATCTTCAGTCCAACCTACTCTACCTCCTGGTCTCCCTATTGCTCCTCCAGGCCTTCCTGTACCACCAAGCATCATTTCTTCAAGTAGACCATCCCGCTTCGACACTCCGTCTCCTCAAACACCTCTTCTGGCGTCCCAGTCCTCTTATCAGATGTCAACTGCGGCCCGTGCGCTCCTCGACGATGTCAAGGCTAGACGAGAGCTGGCATCTTCGGTCTCCGCGGGAGTCAGTCCATTTCCGGATCTTGACCGTACCTTGCAGACTTTGAGTGGAGATGGTGGGTTTAGTTTCAACTTGGATCCTGCGTTAGCGGCGAGCGAGGTGGAAAATTCAAAGCCCCTGTCAGAGTTTAATGTTGAAACTTTGCCGCCTTTCCGTGGCTCTTACATCGACGCGTTCCCCGCTCTTCGAATCTCAACTGCCTCAGATGTTGGTATCACTGCAGCTCATAATGTGTCTTACCCTCATCGTCCTAGCCGTTCCACTTATGACCCGCATGCGTTACCCTTGTCACCTTCAGCTGGGCCAGAAAATCTGACTAATTCCAACTACATCGGGTCCTTCAATCCATTCGCTGACTCGATTGAGGATTCACCTGCAATATCTGCTACATCAAGACCTCAATACCCATTTATGGATAATGATTCAAGCAGGCAAGTCTCGCGTTACGGCTTCGCACGCGGAAGACAAGGCTCTACAGCGGCTTCCTCTCCACTGCAAATCTCGTCACCACTGAGTAATGGTAGCCAAGATGGCCCAGGTGCCTTTAATACAAGTATTCAGCAGGAAAACCTGCGAAATCAACCATTTGCTAACGGCGGACAAGATCAACAACCATTGGCTTCACGTTCACCCATTCAGCAGCTGGCAACGACTGCCCAATCTCACTCCCAGAGTCAATTTCAGCCATTCGATTCAGGTGTGAGCGAGGCACAGCTTCGAAGTTTAATTCAATCTAGTCGAGATCGCGCACAATTACCCTTATTAGTTTCTGGTGACTGGATCCTCTTTTTTGCACAACGTACGCTGACTAATCTCCGTAGAATCACACCCCTCAGGGCTCAAGCCGAATCAAACCCGGTTCAATGATCCTGCCATCATGTCTGCTCGTTTTGCTTCCGAAGGCCAATTGTCATACGGACCTCCACCTGGGCTTTTCTATTCACAAACAGGGTCAAGTGCTAGTCCTAGTATTGCTGCAAATATTGGCAGCCAGAACGCAGACGGGAGTAGTTTTACTCAAGGTGAGTTTGATTCACTTCCTTTTAAGGGGAGGGAGGTCAGTGTACCAAGCGCCGTGCTTTCTCAGTGCGGAAAAGTAATTATCAGCATTGATATTCTCCGAGCTCTCCGCTTTCATCCTCCCGCTACTTGCCATTGTATGAATCATTTCGACTCGCAACTCCAGACGTCGGCTACAAACCGAAAGCCTCCCTCCCCTTGGTGTGGTGCCCGCATCTACTCCCTAGCTAATTTTATCTTGTTGCTGGTGCTACAGTCTTTTCTACGGCACCCTCGCTCCCCTTAGCTCTTTCTTCCTCCGATTTTCCAGCACTCATACCAAGTTCAAAGGAACCTAGTTCCCGTGAGGATTACTCTGTGACAGACGACTCGAGGTCTCAGCAGGATGCCAGAACACGAGAAAATGCAGAACGTAAAGCAGCAAAGAAAGAAGCCGCGGCTGTTAAAGCAGCAGAGAGACAGAAAGTTGCGGAGGAAAAGGCAGTACACAAGGCGGCTGAACGTGCGAAGGCTGTGCTAGAGAAACAGGCTGAGAAGGAGAAAAAAGTCATAGATAAATCGAAGGTGCAAGTGATTAAAGAACAGGAAAATGTGGCGCGAGAGCAAGTAGAAAGAGAAAAGGCAGCGAATTCCAAGATCAAGGCGAGCAGTGACATATTTTTTAAAGAACGATTATCACAGACTCGGGACGGCAAACCCGATCAGACAAAGAAGGTTACGGGCAAGCAGGACGAAGAGAAGCGGTTTGGCCAACATTCGAAGTCAGTCCGCCAGGTCGCTGCAGTCCACCCCTCCATCTCCATTCCTGAACCACAAATTCCTCTATTATCGAAAATGCCGAAGAAGAACAAACCTCATAAGCCCGCAAGAATCTCTCGGGAAGAAGGACGTACGACCGTTGATGCATTCGCACCCTTAACAGCCACTGAGGCTATCGTCGGTCCTACCGGCTCAAGTTCGAGTAATTCCCGATCTCATTCTCTGGATCGCGGCTCCCCTACACCCGTGGAGGATCTGTTGGAAGATATACATAATTCGCAACCCGATTTAGATCTCCCCAATCATCCAATCTTTGATATCCACAAAACCAGCCCTGCAGCTACCGTGCCATTGGAATATGGTCCCTTAGTTCATGCATTATCGGCGTTATCAGTAGGCGGAGGGTCATTCGCTAATAGCATGCCCTCAGGTTCCATTGACAACGCAGTATCGTCGTTTCAACAACTCTTAGAGACTTTGACGCAGACAATATCCGATCTTCTACGGCTCCTTCCTCGGACTACTTGGGATGATAGCTCCTCTTTTGATGGCGTTTTACGGGATATGTTGAAGGGTGATGATTTTCTTGATGATGTGGACGAGGGACATGGGAAGGAAGATGAGGTTACTGCCTTGACTTTAGCCCTTGAGCGCCGAGCGAGATGGATGGAAGTCCAGCTTTCAAAATTGGAAGAATTACATCGTGATATCAACACTGCAGCTGTTCGAGCGGTACTCTCGTTCAATGACAATGGGTGGGATCGAAGTGGCTTTCTTCCTCGTGTTGGTCACACTCTACCTCGCTTCGACAGCCTTGGTTCAGCGAAAGATAGAGGAGAGCTACGAATGATGACTGCTGATGAACTTGAAAAGGAGCTGAGCGAGGCAGAGACAGAAGTTCGGAAAGTAGTAGAAGATATCCAGCTAGGTCAGATGCAGACTATGAAGCCTATTGGCTATGTCCATGATCTATAGGATGCAGAACTCATGACAACAATTTTTCCTAGTTCTCAATAGTCTCTTTTCTATCAAACATCACATACCAAGCTTATAGAACATCCCATTATTGCGCCCTTATTCTGACGATAAAAAAGAGCACATCGGTCGTAATGCATTAAAACTGTAAACTCCGTGCTGCGGTCATATCTGCAGACGACTGAGTTTGCATAGCCTACGGATGCGCCTCCGTTTTAAGACTGTGTTTCAGGGTATAGCTTGAAGAGAGTACATGAAATATGCATGCCCGGCAAGCCTGTTGACTACTTACCTTCCCAGGGTTCATGAGGCCGAGCGGGTCAACCGCTCGTTTGATGACTCTCATCAGCTCGACAGTCCCCTCTCCAAGTTCCTCAACCAGATATTCCTTCTTGCCAACACCGATACCATGTTCTCCTGTGCCTGTAGCCATCATATGTTATATATGTTATATGTCATGAAGACAGTAAACTCACACGTTCCATCCAGAGCGATAGCCCGTCTCACTAGTCTATGCACTGCATCACCGACAATCTCAAGCTCGCTATCGTTGCGGAAAAGGATCAAAGCATGAAAGTTGCCATCCCCAACATGTCCTACGATTGTGCTCTTGAGACTAGAACGCGCGAGATCTTCTTTCGTTTCGCGCACGAGCTGAGGCAAACGCGAAACCGGAACACTGAGGTCATTGTGAGAGTAGAGCATAAGAAAAAAAGCATGGGACTGAAGTACCAAACATCCGTTGTCCAGCAACGAGTTCCAGGGTTTGCCGCTAGGGTCGACATGAGAGCATATTTACGGTTTTGCCACAAGTCTTGCGCCTCCTCCTCAGTATCTGCAAACTTAAAATGGCTGCTACCATGGTTTTTGACAATTTCTCGGATGGCTTTAGAGGCGTTTCTGATGGAGGATGTATCACCTTGAATTTTGAAGAAGAGAGTGTCTTCTACAGGATAGGGGTGTTCAACTAGGCCGGCAGAGTTTATGGCTTTCATCACTGTGAATTTACGGCGTGGGTTTGCTTGTAGAATCGGCGGGTAATACTCACTGTTATCATCGAGCAGTTCAACACATTCTGGCTAAATTCAATCATCAGGCGTATGTTCTCTAAGGGCGTCGGCTCACGAATATGGGGTCCATATGGAGTGTTGAGGACTTCTTGCACAGCACTGACAGCATTTTCGACATCTGGAAACTGGGCCATGGCAACCTTTGTAGGAATAACTGGGGCAAGTCGAAGTCGTGCTTATAAAAGGTAGCTTAAGCTACAGCATGACGGCACAGTCAAAGGTGTTACCTTCCGTCACAATGCCCAACGTCCCTTCAGCGCCGATAAATAACTTTGTCAAGTCAAACCCAGCGGCGGATTTTCTAGCTCTGCTACGCGTTCTGATTACTTCGCCATTCGGAAGGACCGCAGTCTAAGATAGAATATTGAATCAATGAATCAAAATAAGCAAAAGTGTATCGCCTACAATGTTAAGAAACCATTCCGCCCTGGCGGTTCCATACCTAACAGCATTTGCTGCTCTGTATGTTAGACAGGCTTTCAATTCAAACAACTTGTGAAGGGACGGACTTCCACTACATCCCGTTCCTATCATCCCTCCAATTGTCTTGATATCTATCAACTTTCTAGAGCGAAAGCCTTTCGTATGATACTTACAGCACCCGGCCCCGGATCCAGCTGAATTTCGGGAGTTTAGATGTGACCGGCCAATGAAGGGAGAGACCCACCGGGAAAAACAAAGGTATGCCTTTTTCTTTCAAAGTTTGGTTGATATCTTCCCAACGGGTCCCCGCCTGGCATAATAGATCGCAATCTTCTTCTATCGTGGATCGTCCTTAGCCGACTTAAACCTCATGGATATCAGGCACACACCATTGACCTCAAGAATGCGGTCCATCCTAGACATGTCTACACAGATGTTTCCCGTCGGGTACTATCGGGTAAAATTAGAGACGTAATATACTGTTAGTGGCAAAAGTACTCCAGAAGTGTGATTCTCCAGGCTAGTCGCGCCACTGTAAGGGGTGATGGGCATCATATATTTGCGAGATATCTCAACGATTTTGACGACATCGGACGTGCTCGCAGGACGAACCTGAGCAAAAAGGAGGTAAGAGATGTAGATCGCTATGGGCCATACGTACAATAACGGAGTGCGGAGAAGCAGGATGGTAAGAATTCTCAGAGAAACCATAAGTCCTCAAAGTGTCTGGGTCTGTGGTGACCGAATTTTTACCAGATATAGCGGAGCGTAACTCATCGATTGCTAGCACTATTTCTTTCGGAGACGCGTATCTCGGTGTGGACCCGTTTGTAGCTGGTTTAGGCTGTCTGGTATGAATTTACGGCTGTATCATCACAAGGAACCTGGTGCGTACAAAGAAGTATGAGTTGACCAATTCAGTTGTTGTGACTATGCAAACGGCGTAGATGGCAGACTGTAATAATATTCTCGTTTTCAACGTTCCACGGAACTCTTTCGACCATGGTGAATATTTCAGGAATGAACCAGAAGCTAGCGAACTGTTTGTCCGTTTCGCATTAGGCAGCACAGGAAACGAGAGGTGCCTGTAGCGTTGCTTAGGCCGCAAAATGGATGTCAGAGCTTGTTGAGTCAGATACTTCGATGGCATCGCTGTATGAGGTAGAGCCAGGTTTTACATCACTGGCTCCACTTCGCATGTGATTGGCAACACCAAAACTCTCAATAAATTTTGGAACTTGTCATGTCCACCCCAGAGCCAATAGAGCAAACCACTCGTCCGTCTGCACACACTCTAAAACACCACGACTATGCTCCTGGGTCCCAGACTCGGTCAGAGCCTACAACCCCCCAGGAGCCCACAGCTATCTCTGATACTGACACAGACACTGAAACAAACTCGTCTGATGAATTTGATTGGGACAACGACGAGGATTTCAAAGCCCGAGAGGAGAAGGTAAAAGCCAAGCGTGGAAGGGCATTATGGATGGCTTTCTTGAGACTTTCGAGGTTTATTCGAGTTTTATCGGTTGGCGTGCTCGCAGCCGCCATCTTGATAACACCATTCATTGTGGTCAAGCTCCGATTTAGGGACAATCCCGTCAGCGCTCAGGTTCAAGTATGGTCTTTGTGGTTAACAATCACCTGGGCTGCTGGATGTGTAACATATCTCGTTGTTGACGCTATTCCTCGGTTCATTCTCTCTATTGTGGTTCTTTTCGGCGGTCAAGTCGAGCGGCTTAAATTGGAGGTTGAGGTATGTTTTCCAGTGTAAAACGAGAAGGTATTTTCCCACTGAGTCTCAGGTTACCATGGCCGTTTCCGGGTGGACAAAATTAATGCTGGACATATCATGGGCATGGATAAGCCTGTCCGCTATCCGCTTCGTTAATAAACCGCCCAGCAGTTACTGGGTTGTTGTGAACCGCGTCATGCAGGTTGGTTTCAAGGCGTGGTTAAAAAAACCCTAAACCTAGCTTTCCTCATAGGCATTATTTGCAACCAGTGTTATACTGCTGGCTGAGAAACTATTTCTACACTTCGTTGCAATCAACTTTCATGAGAAAGCACTCGCAGATCGACTTTCAGAAAATCGCCTAGCCTTGAAAGCACTGGATAGGCTCTCAAATGCTCAGCCTGTCATCAGCAAAACACCTCCATACGTGAAGCGTGGTCACAAGAGTCCTTCGACATCCGTCGACCTCTTTGGAACTACCAAAAGGGGGCACAAATGGAAACAAGCTAGTGCTGATGGGTCTCCAATGATAAGCGAACGACGCGGACCCGCGGCCGCTGAGAAACCGAAGCATCGAAGCAACCGTCCTATGCGTAAAGGAAAGGCTGTAACATCTATCATTGTTGATCAGGTTTGCTTCAATTATAACTAGTCAATGTCATGATGCAACGCTTATCATCTAAAAGGTTGGCGGTGCAATTGGTGCTGTTGCTCTTAAGGATTCAAGATTTAACAAAGAGGGCGAAATTGGGGGACTTTATTCGGCAAGGCGGCTGGCGAGGAAGCTGTTTGGCGCTCTCAGCGACGTAACTCCAGGAAGGTCTCATTTAGTTGTCGAAGGTCTGTCCGAAGCTTTCGAGCGCTCGTAGAAACTAAAAGATACCTGAAGATTTTTATCCCTACTTTCGGACCACTGTCGAGGCTGTAGGTTATCATTGGATCTCCAGCGACTTGTCTAACCATTCATACATAGCACGAGGCTTTCGCGCTGTTTGACAGGGACGGTAATGGTGATATTACCAAGAAGGAAATGCGAGAGGTTGTGCAGAGGATATATCGAGAGCGCAAATCACTAGTATCGAGTTTGAAGGCTAGTTATTTGGCCCATTGATGCGGCCTTTGAATTGACCAAGTACAGGATGTTGATTCTATTGTCGCAAAGCTGGACGCTGTCCTGCTTACAGTTGCTCTTGTTGCGATAATATTCGTCTGCCTGCTCATATTCAATCGCAAGAACACGTTGTCATCTCTTGTTCCACTTGCCACCATTATTCTTGGATTCTCCTTCATCTTCGGTCACTCTGCTCAAACACTTTTCGAATCGGTACGTGCAGGTTCTTCGATGGGATGACTGTAGCCTCCATTAACTAGAACAGCTAATATTCATATTCTCAACTCACGTATTCGATGTTGGTGATCTTGTGATGATTGACGACCAGGCAAGCATCTCATCCTTGTGAATTAACATTCCAGTATTTATCAATAGACAGGTACTTTCTGTTCGTGAATTTGGTTTATTTTCTACAACATTTCGTCGTGTGGATGGGCAAGAGATAGTCGCACCTAATGCTCTCCTTGCGAGTACCAAATTGGTACACAATTTACGCCGCAGCAAGTCTATGTGAGCCATTGTCTTCGTTAATAGCCTGCTCTATCTTACAGTTACAAATGCAGGTGGGAAACAACAAGACTAACTATTTCGTACAATACGCCCCTTGAAATTATTGAGCAAGTCAAGACCCGCATCAGCGCATTTATCACGGCAAATAGTCGCGAATGGTCAGGGTCGGGCGTCAATATAGACAAAATGGAATATCAAAACGCTATTACTCTGATCATAGCCATGGAACGTTTGTACCCCTGTTACTAGTGACTACCTTTTTCATGCTCAACTGAGGCTATTGAGTAGATCGTTCCCATTGGCAGGATTGGGATGGCAGATGGCATCGCCGTAACCAGTTCATGAGAAACTTGAAGCAGATACTTGAGGATCTCGACGTAGAGTACAGAATGCCAGTTCAGCCTGTCGTATTACCTCAAGCGCCCAACCTTGGCCTTCAAACGGACAGTCGAGAAATGCTAGGAAATGCAGGAGGATTCCGTCTTGAGAATCTTGGAACAGAACGGTCGCTCAGAGATAGAACAGGCAGCTTTGCTAGTTGATTGATCACTGGCACTGTTAATTTGTATTTTGCCCTTCTAGATGGATGACAGGGAAATGGGTACATTGTACAGCGTGAGTATGCCTGCTACGTAAGTAGTGGTTTTAGCGTATCTATCTTTTGTCCTACGGTACTCATGATGTGAGCGTGATGTGATTGTGTCACGTCTCA
>CEMU01569529.1:109426-134769 GCA_900068965.1 Calocybe gambosa | reverse complement strand
CTACCTCTTATGTATACATACATCCAAACATTGCTGTGATAGGTGATCATGTGATCATTCATAACTTTTCCTAAATAAGGCGATAATAACTCTCCGAATCTTTTCTTTAACTGTTCCAAGCCCGGGGCGCGCAAGGTCCGTTTAAAGATGTCGTTTGTCTCTACAGAAATACTACTCGGCGAGAGAATTGCAAAACTTGAGTATGTCCAACCACTCCTACTAAGGCATATCTACAAACAAACCTGCATACAGTAAAATTACAGAGCGTAGAAATGCTCTGCTACGCGAAATGCACCAGTTAATACGCAATAAGACTGAATCTGGATTCTTAATTTCCTCCGAAGATGAACACGACGAAGAATCAGTGTTTTTAGAGCGCTTCAGAATAACCAAGGACAAGTAAGCTGTGTCTTTGCCGCATACGCTTTTGATGTTCATCCTTAGAGAAGCCCAGACCAAGGAAGTATAATTAATCTCGTTGAAAACGAGACATTTCATGTACATCCGGATGGTGATATTGGCGTCCTCAAGGCTGCAGGCTCTTCGCAGAATACTTTCTCGCGTAAAGTCACACAAGGTAGTCAGCCACGAGGCCTTGAGGAGCTGTCAAGAACTCCATCACCAGATGAAAAAATGGTATATACGCCTGTTGGTACCCCAAGACCTTCGCCGAGATCGCTAGTTGTCGACACCCGAGCTTCTGACTCTGAGGAAGATGAGCTTGACTGTTTACGGAAGTCCCCCCCGGCCAAAGAACACACAAAACTTCTTGCACCGTCATTGCCAAACGAATATCCTTCATTTAAATACTCTGCAACCAGCTCAATTCCTGTATCGAAGTTTCAAAACCTAGCGTTGAAGACAGAAACTGAGACACCTTCTGTCTTATCTGATCTCAGGGAGGCGAAAGGTGAACAGGTAGATGAGAACGAAAGTTCCCTACAGTCAGACTTTGGGGAACCTGCATCTCCAATGGATGTGGGATTGCCATCTGGAGGGACAATCCGGATGGCCACCAAGGACCGTCACGCGGAGAACCCAGCGATGACAAGCGTTGAAGACTCTTCTGCAAATAATTTTTCCCATGTATATGGCCCCGCGTCTCCGCCTTATCGTCTATACGCTACTCCTGTGGTCGCCCCCATGAAAAAACCACTTGTCATCCGCACTGCTTATATTTCTGGTATTTCAGAGCCTAGGTACTCTTTTCCTGAGCTGCCACCCCCGGAGACAAAGCCCTCGATGCCACTATCACATCCTCAGCGGGAGTTGCAATATCGGCCTGACTTTACACTACCCCCAGTTAAAGCTATCAGTAGTGCTTATAACAAAAAGGCGAAACTTCCTCGGCGGAAGAGAGATCGTGAGCGTGAGGCGAGCACAGGCAGAAAGGATGAGTGGTTACCACTGGGGCTGAATAAGTGGACTGCAACTGTTAATGCGAATCCTGTTTGGAAGAAGGTTGCTCGCGCTTCTAAATGCTTGACTACTCGAGAGTGGGCGGTATGTTAGGTCTTTTTGTTAGGACCTTTCCTGATAGAGTCTTAGATTGCCATGTCAGAATTGCGACTAATCCGGGCGATTGAACGAGTTGAGACATTGAAGCGAGAGGGCCGATGGAGCTTGCGGCAGCCCAAAAAGCAAAGAGCTATGGGTAACATACAAAAGACACATTGGGATTATCTCATGGATGAAATGGTTGGCTTTAACTAATTCTTCATGCGTTCTAACATGACAATAAGTTAGAAATGGATGCGCATCGATTTTCGAGAAGAGCGAAGGTGGAAGCTTGCATTGGCGTACAACTTGTCAACAGCCGTGCTGGAATGGCATGCTGCTGGGACATTAGAAGCGAGAATAGTGAAAGGGGTTTGTGTCCATTGGAAACGGCCTCGAACTGAACAACCAGACAATGAGATGGCCATAGACGACACTCCCAACACTGAACTGAGTACCGATGAGGCGGCCATGGAAGTCGAAGATTCACAAGTTGAACAGCTTCAGCCAAGTTCCTCCCTTTTAGGCGTTGATTATGGATCCGAAGATGACGATGACGGAGAAAACGAGTCAGAAGAGCGTTACCAGAGTGTTGTTAATCTTCTTGAACCCAGTGATGCGATTCGAGATGCTTTTCACAACGTCGATAAGGTGGATGAAACAGATGGAATTCGCATTGATAGACGGGATATCCAACCAAAAACGGAAGAGACAGAGTACATGGCGGCCCTGGCAGATTTCAAAAGTGATATGGCAGTGGAGGAAGCAAACATTGCAATCCCCGGTTTTGAGGAAACGAAATTGGGTACAGTATTGGGTCTGAGAACCACATCAAACGACCCACTGCTTGGCTCTCAGCCAACCCCTTCATCAAACGGTGGTGATACTGAGCGGCCCTCCTCCGCGGCGTCTAAACTCGGGGCAAAATTAAACATTTATGCATCACTCAGAGAAACGATTGCATATTCTGGAGATGATAAGCTTTTTTTAGATTTAGAACAGTTCACTATGGCTGAACTCGGCGAAAATACCTCACTCCCTCCTCCCAAACTGGAATCGATATTTCCTGACCTTCAAATCTTATGTATGCCCGATCCTGCCACTGCTCTCCAGCCAATTTCGGAAGGAAAAAAACGAGCTGAAAAGAGAGCTGAACGTGATGATCCATCAAGAAGACTTGACGATACATTGTACACGAAACTTTATCCTACCGGAAATTTCATGACGGCCAGACCTACCCTAATAGGACCCCTTCGCCCCTCGAAAAATTGGAAAGACGGGCAATGGCTATCTGCAGACGACATTGTTACAACGCCCGATTTTGATTCCGGTGGAAAAGATTCGGACGAGGTCATTAGTGGTACGTCAAGGACTTGTTGCGCAAGTCTTAATTATTCACACCTGGTGTAGAGTTGTTTGACAACAGGGCCAGTAACACACAATCTGTCATTATGACCTTACAAGCGGCTTCCATTAAAGATAAAGATAACAAACAACGGTCTGATCACCTCTGGAGCGGCGATGACGATGCTCTTCTAAAATCGTTTGCTGATAAATATTCATTTAATTGGGCATTGATTTCAGAATGTTTGAATGCATCACGCCTTACGATCCCAACTGACAAGCGATCACCCCGTGATTGCTTCGACCGCTGGAGAGAGAGATGGGGTTCGGAAACTCGCCGGCCAACAGAAGGATTTTCTGCAGCCGAAGTCACGCCAGCTGCAGGCTCTAATCAGATGACAACTCGTGGTGTCAAACGTCTTGCGAGCTCAGGCATATCGAACTCAACTATAACAGCAACAGGCGGCGAACCCAAAAAGAGGCGCCGACATCTGTTGGTACAAGAAATAATTAGAAAGGCCGGCAAAAAACGGGCTGAGGCTTTGCTCAAAATACAGGGTACATACATTCCCCAGCCATAACTATGTCCTTTAGCTGAAAACTCGCAACTCAGCGGCGCAACGCAAGGCACCAGCTATCCATGAGACGCATGCCCAGTACAGCAAGCTTCCCAAACGAACGCCTGCTGAGCTCAGCCGAGTGAAAGCCGACAAAGAAAGCCGAGAGCTTGCAGAAATCCAGGCAGCTCGAAAACGACAAGAAGAGATGAACCGACAAGTAATGAGCCGTATGATGGGCAGCGGGCAGGTCTCGGTATGTCCTTTACTCTAGTTGATATTAGATACTGCCCGACTTATAAAACAACAGTCGGCTCTGCAACAGCAGTCTCAGCAGCCACAGGTTGGAGGTCCAATGCAACGGCCAGTTGGGACGGGCATTCCTGCCCCTTCCCAGGTGGTGCCACAGATCCGAAGTCAGGTTAATATATCACAGCAGCAAAGGACCAGTACGCCATCTATGCCACCCGGGGGTCGATTATCGCAGCAAATGTTGCAAGCACAAGCTCGAGCCGTTCAGCAACAGCAGGTGCAAGCCCACGCACAGGTACTTGCCCAGGCTCAGAGCCATCTGAATAACGCCGTCACCGTGAACGGCAGTGTTGTAACAAATAACCCTCACTTATCACCACCATATGTGGCAAGGGATATAACCTCTTCTCCTGCCCATGTTTCTCCCCCAACAGCACCTGCGACTGTTGTTTCTCCCCGGCCACCGTCTGCTCAGGCTCATCCACTACTTCAAGCGGCACAAGTACCCGGAACAGCCGGAAGTCGTGGGGGGTACTACTTGCCGAACTTGCCGAGTGTTCAAGGTTACACGACGGAACAGATACATACTCTACACACCGCCCTCCGACATCAGGTAAGCACAATATTTCCGATGTTTCCGAGCTCTGGCTGATCGCTGGCACACTGCAACAACAGCAGCAACAGCAGCAACAATCACAGCAAGGATTAAGTGGATTCCCAGGCCAGTCATGAGGGTCTTATTACTCAATTGATGCGCTGCATGTTGAGACTGGGCGTTGATTTTTGACATGGTTGTCAACACAAGAAGCTAGGCAGATGGTTAAGAGATGCCTAAGACAAAGATAGCCGGCGTCATGACGCCGTAACATGTGACTTTGTTGGGTAGTGACGATGGGCCGATGGCCAAAATAAGCAAGTCACGACGCCGTAACGTACTGAATTAGGAAGTTGTCGATTTAAATAATAGCCTTTTTTTTTGTATACTCGACTTCAACTTTTCCCCCCCCCCCCNCCCCTCCATCCTCTCCTCATCCACGTTGCAGGCTTACAGCGCCAACGTTCCTTAGGCTGCAGTGCTGCAGACTTGCACTCGCTCTAATTCATACTCGTGTTCGACGTCCTCCACACACACGTCCAGTGACTCCAGTCCGTACTCCACCATGTCCTCCAACGTCCAGGGCAATATTCCCTATGACCCCTTGCCGCTAACTAGCGAAGATATCCCCTCTAACACTCTTTACAATGCACCTCCGTCTCCAGAACCTCATGCCTCGTTCCATACCCCACAGCTGAATCCGACCGATCTTGGCATTGACGCAGCTGGGCCTCCCGTAGGTGCAGCCCCTCCTCGCTTCCTTGGTGCCGCACTCTATGATGACCCAACCAGCCCTCACATTCGCAACTCATACGCTTCATCCCATAACACTTTTCGCTCTGCAAATGGTTCAGACTACAACGGATCCGTATACGCGCTCAATGATACCATGGGCGCGAATTACACTAACGCCTACAGAGACGACCCAAACGGTTCTCAAGAAGGTTACCCAATGTCCTCAATGGCTGGGACTCAACCTAGATTCATGGAGGAGAAACGGGCCGCGTATGCCCCCCCACGTGCAAAGTCAAAGAGAAGAATCATAATTCTTGCCCTCGTTGCCGCCCTTATTCTTCTTATTGCCGCCGTCCTTGTTCCTGTCTACTTCTTTGTTATAAAGCCGAACAATAAAAACTCATCCGATTCTGTTAATTCGAACTCGAGTACACCAGCGCCATCTACCACTGGGAAGCCGACCGTTGCTGTTGCCGTGACAGGCGGCGACGGGAGTAAAATCACCATGGAAGATGGATCAACTTATACTTATGAAAACAAATTCGGCGGGTATTGGTATTGGGACGAGAACGACCCTTTCAACAACGGCGCAAGGGCCCAGTCGTGGTCTCCAGCTCTGAACGAGACATTTAGATATGGCATTGACCAAATTCGAGGGTGAGCGGGCTCTTTCATCTTATATCATACCATTCCTTTACCTTTTGATATCAGGGTTAATATCGGTGGCTGGTTGAATACGGAACCTGTAAGTCGTTACCCCCACACTTCCATTCTATATTAACAATACCTCCAGTTTATGCAAGTTTTTCTATCAGTGGGGCGAGATTGAATTCTGATCGTTTTGACAGTTCCCCCGCTCTTTATGAGGCATACTCTTCGCATACGCCACCAGTTATCGATGAATGGACTCTTAGCGAAGCCATGAGGGCGGACTCTGCTAGAGGGGGAATAGGCCAAATGGAGGATCATTATAAAACATTTATAGTACGTATACCGTGTCAGATCGTTTTTTGATTTTTCCACTAACAATTTGTTTCTAGACAGAGAAAGACTTTGCAGAGATTGCAGCTGCAGGCTTAAATTGGATACGACTTCCAATTCCTTATTGGGCGATAGAAGTCCATGAAGGGGAACCTTTCCTCGAGAAAGTATGCTGGCAGTAAGCTGATGCACTGCTCGCATCTGAACAAATCGAACTCATCTTTTACAGATATTTCCTGAAAGCTATCAAGTGGGCACGCAAATATGGTTTACGTATAAACCTTGATCTTCATGCTGTGCCTGGAAGTCAGAATGGATGGAACCACTCAGGACGTTTAGGAACCATCAACTTCTTGAACGGTCCTATGGGATTTGCCAATGCTCAGCGGACACTCGATTACATCCGCATCATAGCAGAATTCATCTCTCAACCTCAGTACAAGGACGTCGTACCAATGTTTGGAATACTCAATGAGCCGCAAGGAGGCCTTGAAAACATCGGCCAAGATGCACTGACTAGATTGTATGTCAATTCCACGATAAAACTAACACGCTCTTAATCTACGAGACATAGCTATCTCGAGGCGTACAACATTATACGCAAGGCTGGAGGTACTGGAGAAGGCAATGGGCCATACATCTCACTCCATGATGGGTTCCTCCAGCGTCAACAATGGGCAAACGTTTTTCCCAACGCCGATCGTCTAACCCTCGACTCGCATCCTTACATTTGTTTTGGTACACAGTCTGATGCCGATATGTCCACCTACAGACGGACACCATGTACAACTTGGGGCAAAATCGTCAACGAATCAATGAGTGCTTTTGGCTTGACAAACGCTGGAGAATTTAGCAATGCCGTAACAGATTGTGGACTGTTCCTTAATGGCGTTGGCCTAGGCACGAGGTATGAGGGAACCTACCCTGGTGTCACAAATCGAATAGGAAGCTGTGATACTTGGACAGACTGGCAGAATTACAGTCCCGCTACCAAATCTGCTATGAGGGATTTTGCATTAGCTAGTATGGACGCTCTTCAGGTACCGCCAACGACCCTACTACTCTCGAGGTTATGCTGATTCCTTCACAGCACTATTTCTTCTGGACATGGAAAATCGGAAACTCGAGCGCCAGCGGAAAGGTTGAAACTCCGCATTGGTCATACCAACTTGGGCTTGAGAATGGCTGGATGCCCAAGGATCCTCGTGAGGCTCTTGGTCGCTGCGGAAACACAGATCCATGGAACCCTCCACTGCAATCTTGGCAAACTGGTGGTGCTGGCGCTGGCAATATTCCAGCTACCATTCCTTCATGGCCACCAACAGCCCTTAACAATGGCGGTCCAATATCCTTACTCCCTTCCTACACACCCACTGGTACCATCAAAACCCTTCCAGCACCAACTTTCACTCATTCCGGTAGCTCCACTGCCACCGCTACTATCGACGCCGGCAATGGATGGGCCAACCCTAGTGATACAGATGGAATGCATGTCCCTATATCCACCTGCAGTTACCTTGACTCGTGGGTAGGCCCTACAGCCGTTCCCCCGTCACCTCTATGCTCCGGTTCCCCGGCTCGCCGCCGGCATGAAGCCCGTCCTTCAATCACACCAGCACCTTTTACATAGCATATCCTCATCTGTGAACATGAATATTAGACTTGTGCCTTTTGTATTTTATTCTATTTGAATCTTTGGACTTTTGGTGCATTCTATGCTCGCCTACATCTTCCGGTTTAATAGTTTTATGGACATCAGAACTACAACAATATCCGCTCGTTTATTACTGCTATATTCCGATTGCTAGACATCGTTAATCGAAGCAGCTGTGCAGCATTATTTACATCTTTTTCTAGCTTTATGTGTTGACAGTCTCAATGTTCACCGCTTGTTGTTGCATAACGATCTTCTAGCTCTTCCTGCCCTCCAAAACCGGTTTCAAAATCCTTCTCCGCCAACCGACTGGTGTTATCTGTGGGATTCTTTGTGTCAATCCCACGACGAAGAGCTGTAAGCTGTGCCTGCTCCTTGATACGTCCACTGGTAAGAACCCGAGCTACGAGTAGTGTGGGTAAGTAGATCATGCCTTGTGTTTGACATAAATAGCTTCCTCCGCCTGCCCTTTGGATTTTAAAGACTTGTCCTGCACGATATATAATTTCAGCGGAGGCTTTCAATATTAGCTTGAGATTGGTACTTGTGCTGTAGAAGACATGATAGTGCTTTGCAGAACGGGTATGATTTGTAAGTGCTTCAATCACTAAACCCTAACAAGACACAATAACTCGAACGTAGCAAATGGAGCTTTCTTCTTTGGTTCACCTCAGCGTACACTCTTCATGCGGTCGACCTTTTTCGTAAATCGAGCATGCGAAACAGGACGGTAAGCAGCCACACTGAGCAACTCGATCTTGTGTCAGGTCCGAAATTCCGTACGTGACGTGGAGAGAATCCGAGAAAACAGAGGTAAGCCATATTCCATGGTAGCCATTGCCATGTGGTAATGTACACCTGAGCGTTTTTATACGCGGCGTATTGATCTCTATTCTCCGTGCTTGATTCTTAAGCAATGCTGGTCGGATGGTAAAGAATCAAGCACATAAGCCATATGATCGGCAAAAACCTCACGCACGCTACAACGCAACTTTTTGGTATACTCTTCGAGCAGCTAGGCAACCTTCTCTCCCTACAGGTGACCCATATGATGTTCTTCTACACATGCGCGAACAAAATGCGACTCCTGGCACGTATGGTGGGATCCGTCGTCGCGAGACACCTGGTATCATGACGATTCGATCGCCCTCACATCTATTATATGCGTGTAACCTTACCGAGGAAAAGGTGCTTGAGAAAGACTACCACGAGATGCTTGGGCCACCTGGAGATTCGTCTCAATGTGACTTTTGAACTTGTGTTATGGCTTGTATCATAATAGCGTTCTCTGTATAAAACCTACTTGGCGAACATGAAGTCTCTCAGCTAAAACCTTTGAATATGAACTTGCGGTCATTTCCCATTCTCTTTGCAATCATTTTGAACCCTGTGGCGTTCGTCCTAGGACTTGGAACATCATGCACAAGTCCTCTAGGTGCTGGAGCGGCACGACCTGAAGATCCTTTTTGGATGGAAAACATCAAACACCAAGGGATATCTGCGTTTAACTCTAATCCTTCAGGTTACCAAGTATTTCGGAATGTAAAGGTACAATCGATTGGGCTGTGCTACCTCAGAAATGAAATCTAACCATGAACCCAAGAATTTTGGAGCCAAAGGCGATGGAGTGACTGATGACACAGCGGCCATCAAGTAATTATCTTTGTTTGCGTGACGTGTTGTTCATTCCAGGTTCATCGATCTCTAGTGCAGCAATCACCACAGGAAACCGTTGTGGTGGTGGTAGTTGCCATTCATCAACGTACGTATAGCTAGTTATTGGCAAAAGCAAGCTTTGAAAACTAATTATTTTTTTTCAGAGTGTCACCAGCCATTATATATTTTCCCAAAGGGTGAGACTACATGATCCTTCTGATAATACTGTATGAGAAGTCGGAACACAGCACATACCTCGTTTCCTCTCCGATTATCGCCTATTATTATTCCCAACTAATCGGAGATGCCAAATCGCCGCCTACCCTACTAGCTGCCTCTTCCTTCAACGGAATGGCAGTTATCGGTCCGTTTCTCTGGCTACTATTCGACTTCACAAGCTCACTTATGTTCTCATTCTTGAGATGCTGACCCATATATCCCCGGGGGCGGTGGAGCTCAATATTATACTAATCAGAACAACTTGTAAGTTGATGTTAACCTGATATGGCTCATCTACCAACTCCTGTGCTATACCAGTTTCCGATCAGTAAGGAATTTTGTTATAGATGTACGACGGTATGCTCATAACTGCCTGTGGTTTGGATCTATATGAGTGACTTTGGGGCAAATTTATAGCGTACCTCCGGAGAAATCGCAAGGAACCGGATTACATTGGCAGGTTGCGCAGGCGACGTCTCTTATGAATATCCGGGTCGAAATGTCGACGGCATCTAATACTGCTCACCAAGGTTTGCTTCTTAGCTAGTGTTTATACCTGATTGCTGATTTGCGCAAGGCATATGGATGGAGAATGGGAGGTGGGTGACGCAGTATCACTTCGTTTAATCAACTCCCTCCTCTAATAATTTCGCCACGCTTAGCGGAGGTTTCATGGGTGACCTAGTTTTTAATGGAGGTCCGTTTGCTGTATACTGGATCCCGAATCGACATCTCATTTTGCATAGGAAAATTCGGAATGTGGGTCGGAAATCAACAGTTAGTGCCGTCACATATAAGAACCATACAGGTTCCTTCCTTATTATTGTTGCTTCAGGTTCACTGTTCGTAATGTCACCGTGAACAATGCCCAGATGGGGATATTCAGCTTGTGGAATTGGGGTATGTTAGCGCACGATTCGTTCTGTCTTAGTTCCTGATACAAGAAATGCTATCCAAGGCTGGACTTTTCAAGGTGTCACCATCAATAATTGTCAGGTACGCGCAGCTCGTCGAAGTTTGTATGTCGTGCATCATCTCAGGGCTCCTAAGGTCGGATTTGACTTGGCCACAGGAGGAACGACCCAGGCATCTCAGGTATGTGATCATTTTGTATCTTATATAGTAAGGCTCCCGATCGCGTGGAATTTATCAGTCCACTGGCGCTCAAGCCATTATAGACGCGACCATAACAAATACTCCTATTTTCGTTCGTACTTCTCAGCCAAGCAACGGAAGGCTTGCAGGATCAATAGTGCTCAATAACGCAAGGCTCAATAACGTTCCGACCGCTGTTGGCGTCGTCGGAGGTGCTATAGTACTCAGAGGTGGAACGACTACTATCTCATCCTGGGGGCAAGGAAATGTGTACACCGGTACCAATACCACGGGGAGATTCGTTCAGGGAGACATTCATGCAGCAAATAAGCCATCTGTGTTACTCGACAGTTCGGGGAAGATATTCGGCAAGACTCACCCTCAATATGCCAGCTATGCAGTTTCGCAATTCGTCAGCGTTAGAGATAACGGTGCTAGGGGAGATGGAAGAACTGATGATACCGCCGCTTTGAAAGCTATATTTGACAAGGTAGCTTTTCCGAAAAACCGGGATGTCATGAATGAACCTGAGACCACCTTTCGTAGTTTTCTGGTTGCAAGATTATCTTCTTTGACGCTGGTACATATGTCGTTACTTCGACTATCACCATTCCCGCTGGTACCCAAATTGTGGGAGAAGCATGGTCTACTATAGCGGGTTCTGGATCTGCATTCCAGAACCAAGCAAATCCTCAGGTAGTAGTAAGAGTGGGGGACTCCAACTCACAAGGATTGGTCGAGATTACAGACATGATCTTCACGACCATTGGTCCAGGTGATTTCGTTCAAATCATTGTTTCTTATCTGGTATCTGTTAACCGGTCATTGAAGCGCCCGGCGCCACTGTAGTTCAATGGAATGTGAAGCAGCCATCAGGACAGAATGGGGGAGCGGGAATGTGGGACTCACACATCAGGTTAGTTTCTTCCGTGATCTAAGACCTGACTAACCTTGGTTATTACCAGGCTTGGAGGTGGTACGCCATTTCTCGCTTTTTCTGGCTGTTGCCAAACAGCGCTGATTGTTCTGCAGCTGCTGGCAGTAATCTTCAGGCTTCTCGATGCCCGAAAAGTGGGAGCGGTGGAACCACCAATTGTTTCGCGGCTTTCCTCGCGCTTCACATCACTCCTGCTTCAACTGCCTATCTTGAGGTATGTAAAATTACGTGCACGTCAAGTATCATCTCATCTAGCAATAGGGAACCTGGGTTTGGTTAGCTGATCATGACCTTGATGGCGATGGGCAAATTTCCATATACTCTGGGCGTGGAATTCTGTCTGAGTCAGCTGGACCTGTTTGGATGATTGGCACAGGTAAATCCCTCAATCTCGTAGCCATTGACGGGATATTTATCAACTACATAGCTTGTATGTGACTTGGAGGGTTGATTTAGAGCGACTACTTACGCAGTCTGCCATAGCTGAGCACCACGTTCTCTATCAATATAATATCGTCAACGCCAAGAATCACTACATGGGCTTAATTCAGACCGAAAGCGTGAGCTTTTAATTTACTCTCACTCGGAGGATTGATAACTACTAATTCGAACTGTAGCCATACTACCAACCAAACCCAGCCCCACCAGCTCCATTCTCCGTCAACTCTGCCTTGCATGATCCGACTTTCAACAGTGGAGTGACTAGCGCCTGGGGTTTGAGGGTCGCATCCTCATCTGATATCATCGTATTCGGTGACCTCGTCGTTTTGAACAGAAAGTGTGAAATACTAAAGCGTATACTCAGGGGCGGGTTTATATAGCTTCTTCTCGGTCAGCAGCTTTTTTAGCCTATTGGGTTGTATGGTGCTAACCCAACGTCAGAACTATGACCAAGCCTGCCTGAACCCAGCGACATGTCAGGCACAAATACTTGATGTTGACTCAAGCTCGTCCGTATCCATATACAGCCTGTCCACAGTCGCCACCACATTCCAAATCAGTGTCGGTGAAGCGGGTATCGTCAATCAAAGCAGCAATATTAACGGGTTCGCCTCGACCGTAACGGCCTGGAGTCGCACTTGAGTGCAATTATGTATTTGCATGCTGAGACCAACTCTGTATTACCTCTTCGATACTAGTAAATGACATATATTCCATGTCACATGGATTTGCGTGATACTTTCTTGTAGAAGGATTAAAAATTCCAATAATCCTTTTCAGAGAGAACCAAATGTTTTTATTTTTATTAATTAATTATTGTTGTACAGGATGTTTTTGTGATGGACTTCACCTTTGGCCATGACATGCATGACATGTGGAATGGGTATACTTCTGCTCCTGACTTACGACATTTTGGACTTCGTATGGTAATGAAGAGAAGACGTACAAAATCAGTTGTACACTGTACAGTAATATCTACTGCCTTCTGTTTGCCCTCTGTTTTCCAGTTAACCCAGTGGCAAGTCTACCGGATTTGGGAAAATCAAGAGTGGGGCTAGAGCACACCATTTTACACGACGAGCGGCCAACGGCTTTCAATCACATAGGAGTCTCAATTTGACATAATGGCAGCGTGAGTCAACCGGGCTTCTGTGCTCAGGCATTCTGTCATACATGGTTCTTTGTTTCGTCACCGCACTTATTACAGCGGTTATTCGGCTACTGGGCCTTGCATATATTCGTGCAAGAAAGTTCTTTTGGTCGTTTTGTCCTGCTTACCCTCCCTCGTTACTGCGAAATATTTCCTTTCATGCTGACCACCATCCTCCTATTCATGGTCTCTACTCATCTTAGCGTCTATGCATCGGCGTTACTGGGCCAAACGGGCGCAAGTTTAGGCCCAAACGTCAGGTCCCACAGCGACGACGAACCTTTCTGGCTAGAGTCAATCAAGCACCAGGGATCTTCTGCGTTTAACCTCGATCCAAATTACAAGGTTTTTCGAAACGTCAAGGTAATTGCCTTATACTTTGTGACGTTTGTCCGCTGTGTTTCACCAGTATTCAGGATTTCGGTGCAAAAGGCGATGGGATCACAGATGATACTGCAGCTATCAAGTACGTTAGACTATGACTAGCTGATTCTTTTCTTATTGCACTTTTCCAGCCTTGCCATCTCCTCCGGAGACCGTTGCGGTGGCGGTAGCACTATCTGTAACTCCTCCACGTGTGTACATCATCGGCATTCTATGTTCTCATCTCATGGCCCACACAAGCATAACACCTGCTCTTGTTTACTTCCCAAAAGGGTAGGTAATTCATTTTCGTATCTTTGACTTGTCTCAAATTTCAATCGTCTTAAATTTCAATCAGCAAATATTTGGTTTCTACTTCAATAAATGCGTATTACTATACACAACTTGTTGGGGATGCCAGGTCCCCTCCCACCATACTTGCTTCCACCAATTTTGATGGTCTTGCTGTCATCGGTCAGCACCATACACAACAACCTATGTGTTCATTCTAACCAGGGGATAGATGCGGATCCTTATATTCCAGGAGGAGGCGGCGCCCAATGGTATGGCAATACTAACAACTTGTTGGTACTAGTCCTCCAGGCTCCATCTGTCCCTATCACTGAGTTCACGTGAATACAGTTTTCGATCAGCCAGGAACTTCATCATCGATGTTCGAAGGTCAGTTTGTCTATGTTTCTAAAACATAAGCTATAACAATGATTTCGGTGTAATGAAGTGTACCGCCGGAACGCGCGCAAGGAATTTGCATACACTGGCAGGTGGCACAAGCAACTTCACTTGTAAACATCGTGTTCGAAATGTCAGCTGCTCCTGGTACACAACATCAAGGTGCGTTATCACGCACTTGGTAAATAAATTTGTACATTTGACCCGCACCGCAGGGGTGTGGATGGAGAATGGAAGGTGAAAATTTTGTAGGTGGTCATGAGAGACTGGCTTATAAGTTTTATTACAGTGGCGGGTTCATGGGTGACCTGATTTTTAATGGAGGTCTGTTCTCAATTGATTAAAGCCTGTACAATAGTTGATCTTTAACGCCTAGGCAAAATCGGGATGTGGGTTGGCAACCAACAGTAGGCTCCAGCATGTTGAAACTGGTCTCGCTATGTTCAATTCTGATCCAGGTTCACTGTACGGAACGTCACGTTCAACAATGTCGAGACAGCCATTCTCAACCATTGGAACTGGGGTAAACTTCTCGCTGTCATACGTGCCAAGTCTGACTTGCTCACAGGGTGGACATTCCAGAATGTGAACATCAATGACTGCAATGTAAGTCCTGCTTCTCCTCTTGTTCTCTCGTCTTCATCTTTCATCTAGATTGGCTTTGACCTCCCTCAGGCATGTTCAATGTTTGCTGATCCCGGTCTAACACGCTCATTCTTTTCAGGGTGTCAGCGCTGTGGCTATCGTGGATGCAAGTGTTCGTAATACGTCAACTTTCATTCGCTCTGCTGCTGCTAGCGAACAGCGACTGTCAGGCTCTCTTGTGCTAAACAATATTGAGCTTGAAGATGTGCCTGTAGCAGTTGGAGATGCTATTGGCAACATAGTACTCCCCGGGGGTTCAAGCGTTCGAATAAATTCATGGGTACAAGGGAATATCTACTCAGGGACAAATTCGAGAGGACAATATGTCCAGGCTAATACTCTTGCACTCAATAAGCCTCCCATTCTGTTGGATGGTACCGGTAGGATATTTGGTAAACAGCACCCCCAGTATGAGGGGTACTCCGTCGACCAATTTGTCAGCGCCAAAGACCATGGAGCCATAGGGGACGGAAAGACTGACGATACGCAAGCCATTCAAGCCCTACTTGACAAAGTACCCAAATGCACTCGTTAATAAGGCTGGATGCTGATTTTCATGCAGCATGCAGACAGAAAGATCATTTTTTTTGATGCTGGCACTTACATCATCAATTCGACCATTACAATTCCAACAGGAACACGTATGGTAGGCGAAGCGTGGTCTGTTATTGCTGGAAAGGGAGACCACTTTGCCGATCAAGCAGACCCTCAAGTCGTCGTCAGAGTTGGGGAGAAAAATTCGAGCGGAATCATCGAAATTACCGACATGATATTTACTACCATAGGCCAGGGTATGCTATCTTTTTCACGAACATCGTGCGTAGAGAAGCTTACCAAACCCTGAGCATCTGGTGCTGTCGTTGTCGAATGGAACGTAAGGGAGCCCGAGGGACATCAAGGTGGTGCGGGTATGTGGGATACGCATATAAGGCTCGTCTAAATGCACCGTAGATTCCAGGAGGGCTGCTGACTTTTAATACCAGGCTTGGTGGAGGTCTGTCCTCGCGGATCGTTGGTTTATTTTCTGATCAACTTGTTAGCTATGGGGACGGAATTAGAGTCAGAGACCTGTCCACCCAGGGCAGCAGACTCCAATCCGTGCATGGCAGCGTTTCTTGCTTTACATCTTACCAGCGGATCGTCTGCATACTTGGAGGCTAGTGCATTGTAGTGGTGACTGGCCCAGTATCATATATTCATCTCATTAATCAGGGTTCATGGGTATGGCTCGCAGATCATGATCTTGATGGCGATGGCGACTCCCAAATTACCCTCTATTCTGGACGTGGTATCCTTTCAGAATCTAAAGGCCCTGTGTGGATGATTGGAACGGCATGTGAGCTGCTCTCGTTACTATCACATCTGAGGTTTAACCTATATGCATAAGCTGAGCATCACGTGCTATATCAATACAGATTAGTCCGAGCAGAAAATCATTACATGGGCCTCATACAAACAGAGACGGTAAGTGTGACACCCGCTATTCTAATTGAGACATTCATTCCCTTGCTAGCCTTACTGGCAGCCTGTGCCGCCTGCACCAAGACCATTTGATCTAAATGCCACCTATAATGATCCGAAATTCTCCGAGACAGACATTTTTGCATGGGCCCTTAATGTCGAGTCGTCAAAAGACGTCATCGTTTTTGGTGAGCTACGAAATCTAATCGTTTCTCCCGGTTCGACATGTTACCGTGACGCAGGTGCTGGCCTCTACAGTTTCTTTGATAATTATTCACAAGCGTGTTTGGATACTCGAAACTGCCAGCGTCAAATCGTCAACATTGACATCGAGTCGGACATCAACATTTACAGCCTTTCCACTGTGGCATCAGCTTTTCAGATAAGCGTTGACGGTGTGGGTGTTGTTAAGGAGAGTGACAATAACAATGGCTTTGCTTCGACAGTCACGCTATGGAGCTCCTCTGAGGAATCACTTGATCACGATGGAGTAGGCCAGACTCAGATAGTTCTTAAAAACAAATGATCTGCTGTATCTAGGTCTGTATAAACATGTAAATATTAGTAGCAGTCAAATATGTGCAGTCGATTCAAATAATGATTTGATCAGCTGAATCATGACTTGAACTGTCCAAATTGCTGAATTGTGGATTCACCTCAACGATTCAAACAGCTTCCTTTTATTTGTTTTTCGGTTCAAAATTTGTTTAGAACAGTATACTATACTAGGTAATTTATTGGTACCAGATTGTACCATTGGAAAGCTTGCTTCAACCTGAATGTAAGCCAATATTTATGCCACTTATTATGTTCTCAATGTAACTGAAGGTGTATTTGGACAGCTTATTTGGCTCGGGCAGCTCATCAAATCAATGAGCATAAATTGTCATGAGCACATTGTATATGTAGTACTAAGTGGATTAATAACAGTATCTAATGCTAGCTCTGTGCATTGAATTGACTTTGAATCGACATCAAAACCGAAGGTCTTTTTAATTAACAGAAGCCGATTCGGCATTTGATTCATGTCCTCGAATCGTCTCTGAATCGACATATTTGAGTGTCACTATTGGACCCTTGGTCTTGTTTCACGATAATATCCGCTGCTAACACTAAGCTCTGTATAATAACTTTGTTGTTTCCGTTGGCAGGACCACGTTGGCGCTTAGATTACTATTGCGGTCCTTGCCATGCGATGATTATAGGTCTGGCAAAGGTGACGAGAAAGCAAGCCAGGACAAAACACAAGGTAATGATTAGAAAATCATCGCGGGCTTTACGTAACACTTGTCAGATACTCAACGGCTTCTGCAAGAGTAGAGCTTACAAATTCGAGACACCGATCTACTTCTGTACCTGGTAGGTTTTTGTTTTGCCATTGTGTGTGTGTTTTTTTTTTAAAAAAAAAAGAAAAACGCCAGAGCTTACATAAGCTTTATACCAAGCTTGCCTAACTAATCTGGTCCTTCACACAACGCATCCAAGAATATTTTGAGATCCTTTTGAGGAATTTCCAGCAAACTCGCATCGAATGACGTATGCTGTGTCTCTGTATTACACCTTATTTTCGCGTCAAGAAAAGCTGCGCCGAATGCGCTATGAAATATTCCATCAAATACGACACTGGAGTGTTGAGAAGGGAACGGACGTACTTTTTGGTCACGTCACCGAAATCCATAGCACCCATCACGCCCACGACCATGTAAGTGTCCGCTACTTCATTCAAACACGCGACAACGAAAGGCAACCCCTTTCTTTTAGTTCGAGTGTTTACAACTCCACCTGATATTCTATCCCGCGACGCGTCAACGAGCCACAAGGCTAGGCGATATAGTACGCCAGGGTGAGTAAAGAGACTAAGATCAGGGCCTTGCGACAAAATTACTACGCGGTAGTTTTGCATTGTCCTTATGTCCTGTTTATCAATTATTGAGGTCCCCTGCCTAATGATGGCTTGATGGAGAGACATAGAGAGCTTCAAGGCGTCCCGTAATAGGTCTATACTGGCGGATTTGGAGCACACTTAACGTCTATCCTTGATCAAGATGCATCACTCACTTATCAAGTGCGTCAAATGCCGTCCAGAAGTTCCTGATCCACCACCGAGTATCCTCTTTCTTGGTTATATTTCCTTCTATATTTTTGTCTGACGTTGCCAAGGACTGGGTTCCCTTGTTCTGCTCGTTGGGGAAGGTATTTTGCCGACCCCCGTTGCTCATTTCCCAGCTCCTGCCTCTGCCGAACCATTCTCCACCGTTTCGAGTCCCTTCAACCTCGATTTCAATCCTAACACCACCTGCAACATCCATCAAAGCGCTGATAGCTTCTACAGTATCAGCCGCTGATAGTGGTTGCGAGCGATAGCCGTAATGTCTCACGAAGGATGGGTATAAAAGCTCTACAAGTCCATATTCCGGAGCGATATCATTCAATTTTTCCAAAAGATCCTTCTTCAGATCTATGTCCATATGTGAATATGGCTGCTGAGTCTGTGCCATTGAGAACCTATTGCATTCCGTCACAAGTTATAATTTGAACTATCGAGGAGACTTACCCCATTTTGGCTAGCAAACCTATTAGCTTTTTGCGGCCACGTTCTTTCCAGATACCCAGTTTGCTTGCAATGTAACTAGAATGGTACATCGCGTCATACAACGTCCAGTGCCGGAATAACATGAAACGCAGCTCATCCGATGCACGTATATTTGTATCGTCTGGGTTCAGGGAAGGGAGTGCGTCGTTAGGTACCGGAGGACTTATGCGAGCGACTTCGTCGTTATAGATAGACTGGAGCGCGTCATAGGTGTTTCGTGATATTCGGGATGAGGTATACTGATAGGTTAAGCCTAGAATTGCGAGCCTTGATACCGGTGAGAGAGTACCTAATTGCTCGGAAAAAAAGAAACTTACCAAAGAAGATCGCTGTCTGTTCGCTCGAGCGCAGCAGCCAAAATGTATATCGTTCCTGACGCACTCTGCCCATGATAAGAGCCTCCTCTATAGTATTTATCGACGCGTTCCTGATGGCCTCTATACTCTTCTATGGTCAATCGGGATGACTGGTTGGAACGGCAGTATTAATATCTTCTTGTAGTCGGAAACGCAAATTAGCATACGTCGCCACTTGTCCGCCTCTTCTTCGCCCTACGCTCGTCATCTCTCAATGACGGCCGCTTCCCAGAGGCCGAATCCATCTCTCCATACTCGTCATCCTGTTCTCCGTCTTGGTCTGAGTCTTCTTCCCCTCTCAGATCTGAACTGTCTGAATCAGACTCATGATCAGGTTCAAACTGTGTAGACTGGTTAGCAAAATTGAACTAAGCAAAGAAATACATACTGTAATAATCTCAAAGCTTTTCTGAACTTCCTGAAGATTCTCCGTGGTTCCATCGTCCCATATAACCACCTTGTCGGCCAAGAAATAGTTTCCGAGGTTTATAGGTCGCAAGGAATCGATGACATGTATAGCAACCCTAGGATTAGATAGGGCAAACCAGTCATCGGTCGACAGGTCTAGAAGCCCGCCTAGATTGAGTAAAATCAGAGTGTGGAGCTGATTTGGTCATTAGTTGAGGAGGTTTTGTGTGATGGAGATTTAACGACTAACCTCTTCATCCTGCAAAATATCTTCTTTGACGTCTTGAAGTTCTTGAAATCCAGGAATCGGAATGATCCTGTGTATTACGTCGTCTTGATTAAACAAATTGCCGAGCATTCGCGCAGCGCAGAGAGCATCGACGTCAGTTGCTACCAAGATAACAACGGATGAAGCAGAGGTTAGGTGTGACGAACGGTATCGGGAGAGGATACCGGTATATGTTTCTGCATATGAAGTGACAGGGTATTGTGCTAGTTGAGGCGGAGAAATGTAGCCCATTCGATCTGAACAACTTGCTAAGTAGTGGGAGGGTGACCTCAAACGCCTTTTACAGCCGTCAGTGAACACATGACAGCTTTGGTATGCACCAACACCGTTCAGCCTGGCCCGTTGTTCGTTCGTCATTTTCTAGGTCTCATTCGGTCGCAACCGCAACCAAGGTGAAGGTATGTCCTTTATCTACATTAATTTCCCTTTTTAAAGCTTGCTATTTCCAAGGTTTGGTCAACCGAAAGCTCTGTCTCTGATGGACCTCAAAAACTAAAAGGATGGACATCTGCCCTTACCCCTAGTAAACCATCACCTCCCGTCGGTTTCCATCCACCCAGGGAGCAAAAAGCCGATGCTAAATCGATCTTTCCTTTGTCCCGAGTTCCACAGCCTTTAGGCGCTTCATCCAATGCTGCCATCCCCAATCTAGATAAATGGGCTCTATCAACCCCTCCACCCAGTCGGTTCAAACCAAAAATCCCAGCTTTTCCGTCATTCTCTGAACGACCGAGACTTTCAGTATCAAAACCTCCCTTAAGAGCGAGTAATAAATGGGCTCTGGGCATGTTGAATGCACCCCAGAAGCCTTCTCCACCTCAACAATTTGGTTTGAAACCAAAAGCTAGTATCACGCTTGAGAAATCACCAAAAAGCAATGCCCCTGCCACGCAATCTAGTTCGCAACGAGAAACTACCAGTATACGGTCACCTGATAACAACTTTGTTGCTCCTGGTTCCGGAATGCCAGTGGCTTGGGAAACCGATCCAGAAACGTGGGGTACATACTCGACGCGAGGTGAACGCTCCGAAGGACAGGTCCGAACTCCACATAATGAGCGAGGCTTGTACAAAGGACGAGGATCCCTTCTCACGAGGTCATACCGGGACAAAGATACCCAATTCGTGGCTGCGCCAAAGACGAGGGCAAAAAAAGCGAAGAAAGAAATTGATAAAAAGCTTGTCGCTGATGTCTACATACCTTCAACCTTGTCTGTCGGTATGTTATCCCGGTTGCTCGGTGTGCGACTTGGTGGGCGGCTCATATTACCGTACTCCTTATATATTCCATTTACATCTTTTTTTTAGAATCTCTAAAGCATAAAATGAGACTGGTTGGAATGGCTGAAGAGTCCAAGTATGACCATGGTACGTGTCTCATGTATCTTCTTCCCTATTGTCCTTTCAAATTGTCTTCCTGAGCTAGTTCTGACCTCGGACTACGCTGCTCTTTTGGCTGAGGAGTTTGGTCGTAAACCTGTGATAAATGACGAGGCTGCCTTTGATATCTACCCTCCGTATGTTCATCCCTCTCAATGTCTATCATGTCTGACGACACACAAACCTAGCCCTCCATGTCCTGATCCTTCCTTACTTAAAATTCGGCCTCCTGTAGTGACCATTATGGGACATGTTGATCATGGGAAAACTACTCTCCTTGATAATCTTCGCTCTTCCTCGGTTGCTCAGGGTGAGGCAGGTGGCATTACGCAGCATATTGGCGCCTTTTCTGTCCCTGTACGAGCATCGGATGCTACGAATGACCTACGATCTATCACATTTTTAGACACTCCGGGTCATGCTGCTTTCTCTGCAATGCGTGCTCGCGGAGCCGGAATTACTGATATCGTGGTCCTTGTAGTTGCTGCCGATGATGGTATCATGCCTCAGACCAAGGAGGTCATCGATTTGGTTAAAAAGGATGAGGGGAAGATTGGTGTTGTGGTGGCTATTAATAAGGTTGACAAACCACAAGCAAATGTCGTAAGTTTTAGCATACTATATGGAGGTTTCGTTATTATCAACATTTTTCAGGACGCTGTTCAAAAAGCATTGCTGGTGGAAAATATGCACTTGGAAGCTTTAGGTGGCGAAATACCTTCAGTCGAGGTTTCAGGATTGACTGGACATGGATTACCTGCACTAATGGAAACTCTATCTGCAATGGCAGAGATGCAAGAACTACGTGCGGAGTATGAGGGTCCGATACAAGGTTATGTACTAGAATCGAAAATTATGAAAGGGCTTGGGTGAGTTTGTGTATAGCAAATAATTCTGCTTTTTCTGACTTGCCCGAAGTCCTGTTGCAACGGTGTTGGTCCTTCGTGGATGCCTTAAGCCTGGCGTGCACCTGATAAGCGGCCTAAGCTATGCCAAAGTCCGGATCATCAGTGATTCTAACTCCACTTCGCTTAAGGTAGTATATCCTGGGATGGCAGTCACAGTTTCAGGGTGGAAAACGCTGCCGAATGCAGGCGATGAGGTTCTTCAAGGGTCCGAAGCCGAAGTGAAGAAGGCTCTGGCTAACCGTCAACGTAAAGCCGAAGTAGAAGCCACGCTTGTTGATGTTGAAGCTATAAACAGCGCACGACGTCACGACCGTGAGCAGCGTAGATCAGCGTCACAGATCGGAAATGCCGAAGAGTCTCTCAAGGAGACTGAACGAGGTCCCAGGGAATTGCGTTTGATTATCAAGGGAGACGTCAGCGGTAGCGTAGAAGCCGTCAGAGGCGCCCTGGAAGGAATAGGCAACGATAAGGCCATTACGCGCATAATCTCCTCAGGCGTTGGTGACATCTCTGAATCCGATGTCATGACCGCCAAAGCATTAGGAGGTAATTTGCTTTGCCAGTAACATAGTATAAACACCCTTACCTCCTTCTAGGTGCGATCGTCGGCTTCTCCGTCACGATACCCAAGACGATTGAAACATTGGCAGCTCGCAATGAAGTCCCGATCATATCGTCAAACATCATTTACCGCCTCATGGAGATCGTTAAAGATCGAGTCATCTCGCTTCTCCCCATTGTAATTGAGACTCGAGTAGTTGGAGAGGCGACGGTCCTTCAAATGTTCGAAATACATGTTAAAGGCAAGCAAACTAAAAAGGTAGCTGGCTGCCGAGTTACGAATGGCTTGATTGAGAAGTCGAAATTCGCAAGATTGGTCAGAAATGGCACTTTCATCTATGAAGGTAATAAAATGCTTGAACACTGAATTCAAATCTAACGCCTTGAGTAGGGACGCTGGATACAATGCGAGTTTTAAAGAAGACCGTAACTGAAATTCGTAAAGGATCTGAGTGCGGTCTTTGCTTTGGGACCTCTTTCTGCGATATTCGAGAAGGAGACCTCATACAAATGTACGAGAAAATAGAGAAGCCGGGGTCATTATAATTATTAGCTTTCTTAGACGTGACTCCTTATACAGTACAATCACGCTCCTTAATGGAACAAGTACCCCAATATACAGTTGTAAAACACGCCCTATACAGTTCTGGCTTTGTTAACATCCTTCGCCCCAACAGTTCCTGTCCTGCCACCCACTCCGAATGTTAAATTGATGCCGCTAATGTCGCGTGTGGTCTTTTCTAGAAGGGTCCAACTCCGTGTATCTTTTTTCTGTAAGTGCAGCTCAATCTAGTAACTTATCGTCAATATGTGCATGAGCAATCAGACGCTTCCCACACCTTAGCGTTGAAAAACTGATGAGAAGATTGCTCAGAATCGATAGGCCCAAATAAATCGAGGGTTCGAGCGAATCTCTTAGACCCTGGAAGGTAGATGTCGAGCTTGACCTGTGATTTGCTAATTAAAGCATAGTAAATCGTGAAGTTAAGAGCGAATTACCTGCATTTCTTCAAATTTGATCGTGCTGAGCACCTTATCCGCCTGTTTAGCGAAAATAGATACGTGTACTTTATCGACAGTCTGATAGTGATCGATTCGACAGTTTATCGCCTCCTCTGTCTGCAAAGGTAATTCACCAGAATTATTTCTGGTAGCATGAAGACGTACAACTGGGATCGTTTTCGCAGGGGAAAAAAGGTGTTTGCCTGTTTTACAGCCAGGGATTTTCAAAAATTCGTCGAATTCTAGAACTCGACGTTTGCAGCACAAGTAACCCTGAACGGTGCAACATATAGTAACATTCATAAAGCTAAGCCTGTCCGTACATACCTTGCTTCCTTCTCTAAAGATTGGCTTGGGGGAATGTAAGTTAGGTTATCAAATTATCGACAATGGCTCACTGGCGCTGGGTGATAATTGCATACAGTTCCCTCGCCATCTCCATACCGACTAACAGAATCGGAAAGAAAGACAGCCGTGCACCCGTTACGGCGACACCTGGTACCAAGAGCCACCTCAACGCTGAGATCATCCTGCTCCTCGACAACGGACGTGGGCTCGGATGCAGCGGGCAATGACGGTTGCGCCGGAGTAGGTCCAACACCAGATGAGTAAACCTCTTTGGCTGTATCGGTTTCGGACATTCGAAAAGATGTGGTGGGTTGAAATTTCGGTAGCTCAACCTTATGAGCCTCAGCAGTGTGCCGATCAGCCTCAGTACACCCCTACCATGATTGTTATCTAGGTTCTAATCATATCCATACTCAAAGAATTCGGAAATCAATGATATACCAAAATTTTCATGAATTGATCGAATTCCAAGACGGGCTTCTGCACATCATTACAGCAAGACCAGGACTTGAGCCCTTCATGAAACACCTGTTATTGGGAGTGAAAATTTTCGGACAGTGTTTAGCGCGGTTATAACTTACTGGTACACCGGTATGATGCAAACAACTTCCTTCACTGTTTTCATCGAACGTCTTGCCACAACCTGGACGTGTACATTTAGGCATTTGTAGAATGTAATGGTGGTGTAGAATGCAATCGTACGAACGATGGCGCTGAGATATTAAGATATGCAATTATGTAATGGCCAAGCCACCTAAACGAGAAAACCAGGCATGGCTCGAAGCTCAAATCTACCACTGTGTGAATAGAGAGAGGATGATACACCGTCCTCATATATCTTCTAGACTCAGTATCATGCGAATTGAACTAAGAAAATGCGAAGTTGCACGGTTTTACGTGCATTGTCCCATTCGTATGAGTCCAGCTTGCGACCTGACAACTATTAGTTATATATATAATTGAGGCACTTATCGTCTAAGTCGAATGTCCTCAATGTCAGTCGTTTCGACCTTGACTTAATTTCTCGAAAAACTTCTTTCCAGAAACTATCTCTCTAAGATAATACTCACATTCTCAGCGGGAACAGATAGTATGGCTTGGACGCCGCCTGCAATCCCACCTGCTCAAGCTGCATTTTTCGTTCATATGTTGTTCTAACAGGAGGTAGACTTTCGCATAAGCCCCCCAGAGCACCGTTCCCAGACGAGCATTGGGGTAACCAGTCA
>CEMU01569529.1:77874-109418 GCA_900068965.1 Calocybe gambosa | reverse complement strand
ATCGATCGAGACTTCAACAACTGTAAGTCAGCTTACCATTGTTTACTCATACTACCATGGCTAATTACTTTAGGAGCACATTCTCTGCGCTAGTTAACTGCAACTCAATAGCTTATACACAAGATCTTCTAGTATGGCCGCGGTATTTTGCCCCTCATGAACAACGGATACTCCTCAAAACAGCTCTGCAGAAGCTCGATTGTGCAGAGACAAGGCAAGTTCGTCGCCGAATGAAAGAATATCGAGTGCACCAAACTTCTATTCTGCCCACATTTTCGATTTCGCTACATAATCTGTTTCTTCCTGACGATTATTACTCTTTTCAAGAGGTTGGCTCATCTACTTGATGTGTTTGGCAAACACAAAGATTACTTCTAATAACTTTTGTCAGGGGCACTACGACGGAGTAATTCGCCACTTCCGTGAGATGCATCTAAGCTCATGGCCTGATGACGTCGAGGGTCTCGGCCCAATACTAAAGCGCCTTTACGAGTTGTGCCCAACGAACAAAGTGCAAACGCATTTGTTACATCTGGCGTCTTATGGAGAAATTTTGCCTCATATAGATAACACATCCGCAAGTGGTTCATGGATCCTCGGTGTGAGTTTGGGAGATGAAAGAATATTGCGGATGGAAGACGCAAGCTCAAAGAATTCTCATGCCGCTCTCGATATATCGCTTCCTTCCGGCAGTGTTTATATCCAAAAGTGAGTCGCTGGGCTCCCTCGGAATATAAATAATGACAAGAAGACTTAGAGACACCATGCGGTTCCAAAACAACCATTCAATTACGAGGAGTATCCTCTCAGGAGATTCACGCCTCAGGCAACGACTCAGTATCATAATCAGGGTTAACTATATCCTCTCATTGATCTTTCGTCACTTACGCCATATCAAGGATCTTCCTTCGCCCTTAGTCTTGGCTGGGCAACGCGAACATCCAGTGGATTCAACTTGGGTCAATCGTCCACACCTACTAGAGAACCCCAACCAGAACTAAATGCCGTCATTATGTTTGGCTTGTGATCACACGCAGACGTAGTTACAAATTTACACAGTATGTACATCTTAACTAGATATTTTTACTCGAATCATACGGTGAATTGCAACGTCTCCAACTTTGCAAGGGATAGACAGTGTAATTTAAGCAACCCGTTTGGACCGAGATGGTCCGACAGTTTCATGGTTGACATATTTTGCACCCATGCTCTCCTTCAGTATTTTCGGTGGTTTGCGTGCACAACTACTTCCGCGGATTCCCATGCGATATCTTTGCCAAGAAATTGAACGATCATCTCATGGCAGTCGGTCGGTGTGCTTCCTGAACTTCCTGTTTGAATTCTAACATGTCCAACACACGCTGACGTCGATATAGCAATAGATGCTATTACCTGATCATTACCCCTTAATGACTTCGAAATTCTCAACGTATGGGATACAAGAAGCAGAGTTTGCGCATGAGGCTTATGGGGTGGGGAACAAAACTGACTTCTGAGATCGGGTATATTCATCTCGTACATCGCATTCAGCTGAACGTGTAGAGACCCTGAAAGAGATCAATGGCCGTACAAACTAAGCTCATAGGGGGTACGTGGCGTATGTCATATTTTACCGGCGGAACAGATACAGTAAATATAAAAATATACAAATATCGAGGGAATGTCCTGAGCAGCCAGTCCATGAAAGGCCGATATTAAGTCGACACTATTAAAACCAGTACTAGACCATTTGGACAACGTTAAGAAACTTTGCTGATGCCGGCGGCACTATAGTAGCAATATAATTTCGGCTCGAGGTAAGAAAAGGTCATGAACTCACGGCAAACAAACCGTCTTCCCTCCGTCGATTTTGATGTTTAATAATATCGTGCCCTTGAACAGGAATATAAGACCGACGGCGAGAAAAGGATCTGCGAATACATACATCAGGCATGCGGCTCGTAGATTCCACTGTCCCGTATACGACTTGTGAGCTGGTTGCCCAGAAGAAAACTCGTGTTCCAGCCTAGAATGAAAGGTTCAGTGAAGATTTTAGAGACTATCCAGAATGCTGACAGGGTATGCGTTCATAGCCAAAATAAAGGCTCCAGCAGCCTACGGGACTGAGACCAGGCATTCTCGATGGGCTTTTATAGGCGAAGAGGGCGATCGAACATCAGCGATGACTGGCAAGAAAGCCAAATGCTTCGCAAGAATTCTCAAGTCACAAACCGATTAATAACTTCAGGCAAACGGAAATGGATTGTATAATGAATGTATATTTCGCGACAAAAGAACGAAAGTGACCCGACGGTAGAAATTAGTGATCGCATGAGACTGCAATGGAAATACGCAGCCGTTTCAAAAACGATTAGTCGTAACTGACAATGGAAGACGCCATTATTTTCAAAACAGATCATCGCTGGATCGGAAATTGGTGGCCAGCCTACAGCGGGCAGTGAAATGAGGGTAGAAATTAAATGACCAGACAGTTACCCTAGTCAAAAACCAAGCCACGAGTTGGTCAGGTTGATCTAGACAATTCCACAAAGGCTGATTGTCGACCAACTGTGGCCTTTTCTTCTCAGGTCTGAAAACTCCCATGCGCGAACTGCATGTCTTTCATGTCCAGCAATAGCTTCCTAGTAGCTGCAGTTGCAAGGACGAGTTACACATAGATCATGATCCTCGGAGCAAGGAACCCAGGCGGGGAAATCCGATGCGTAGCGATTAAGTGGTTTTCGTTTGCGTTCCGTTCGATACTTTAAATCAGGGTGAAAGACTTATCGGTGCCAAAGAGATCAGATAAAGGGTGAATGGTTTTCCTCCGACGTGTGAGAAGCAGTCAACTACGTTGTCGTAATGAGTTGGGTCAGCAAGATTTGGGTCTGTGAAAGATCAAGAGAGAACCCAAGAGTCGAGGCGCGCATAGCTCCGTCAGAGGTCACGTTGGCTTTATTTGTCCCTATTTTTATTGGATGGTTCAGCAAAAAGCCGCTGGGGAATCGGTGAACTCATGCCTGCGCCAACACCAGTATTGAAAAGTACTCAGGTCCACGATATGTCCGTCGTCCTTTGCACGGGATCTTACGATCATGAAATTCGCTTTTGGGAGGCTTGGAGCGGGATTTGTTCTCGGACTATAGCACGTACAGGCGAGCCAGGTGTCAGTGCACCAAGTCTCTCATGCAATTTGACATCTCAGTATGAATGTTCGAACAGCAAGTGAATCGCTTAGCAATATCTCCAGAGTAAGATTTCTCTTCACTGTTTAATTGCACAGTGAACTGACATTCCGAAAGTAAACGGCTTCTAGCTGCTGCAATTCACAAAAAAATCCGTATCTATGAGATAGCAGGCTCGTCATCAGAGCCGGTAGGTGACTGAGCCTTAAAACCGTCACTGGGCTCTTAGTATACCCAGCTTGCCATATTCGAAGGTCACACCATGAACGTCACATCTGTATCCTTTCACAGTGAAGGGAAGTGGCTTGTCACTGGAAGCGAAGATGGGACAATCAAGATATGGGACCTTCGGTGAGCTGATATAATGATAATTTGAGAAGATCGTTATATCTTTGAACCGTACACTAGAAGCTCACAACTACATAGAACATACGACAATTCGGCTCCTAGTTAGTAATACTACCGCAATTTTCTCAGTACTAACACATGTAATTTACAGTAAACGATGTTTGTATACACCCGAATCAGGGTGAGCTTATTTCTTGTGATCAAGCGGGTAGCATAAAGCAATGGGACCTTTCTGATAACGTATGTTCTCATGAACTAGTGAGCGCACTCTCCATCATACATCTCCATACGACTAATGTAAACCCATTGAAGACTCCTGCTGGCGATGTACCAATTCGGTCGGTGACTCTCGCCTCCGATGGTTCTTGCTTAGTAGCAGGAAACAACAAGGCAAAGAAATGGTCTTTGGTTAACCAAACTCATAATCATACCTCAACATCTGACAGGGACAATGCTATGTATGGAAGATGAATGATGAAGCATCAGGACTTCCGCGATTTCAAGCTGTCACGAGGTTTTTGGCTCATACCAAGTATCTCACGCGATGCTTGTTGAGCCCAGATGTCAAGTATGTCGTATCTTCCGATTATGACAAAAGCTAACGATCAACTCAAATAGGTATCTGGCAACATGCTCAGCTGATACTACTGTCAAAATATGGTCCATCTCTAGCAATTTTGAATTTAAGCTAGAGAGAACGCTGATTGGTCATCAACGCTGGGTATGGGACTGCGCGTTCAGTGCCGATTCGGCCTACCTTGTTACAGGTAAATATGCGTGTTAGCCAATGTTCTGAAGTTGAGACTAATTAACACAAGCTTCATCTGATCATACTGCTCGACTTTGGGAAATGGCATCAGGGGAGACTGTGCGGCAATACAACGGTCATCACAAAGGTATGACTTCCCCCCCCCCTAAGCATCAATGTACTAGAACTTGCGACGCAGCAACGGTATGTTGTGCCCTACATGACGGCGCAAGCTAGGTGGTTCGAGTTTCATAAAATGCTAGCGAACTTCGACCTGTATTTCGTTCATGCTATCATGTCTTTCAGGAGAATTACCTTTCTTGTATGATGTATTTATTGCTGTAAATATTGGCCCATGTGTGCCTTATAGAAGTCTTATAAACTGGTTACATATATTATCTCATCGAAGCCCTTGTTTAGGGTTTAGGAAAGACCACTGTCAATTACTTTGTCATGCTGGTGGCCAGTCACCTCGCATCCTCACTCTTCCTCTCGCCATTGATATACCTGTGAAGTGCGTCTCATACAGCGGCAACGATAGGAACTTAATCACTCCGGGATGATTGTCACAGATCAACTCAAAATTGCTAGCCCGATTTTGGTTGATTTGCATCTAGTGATGAGCTCTCAACCATCCACACCCTTGGTAAAGCAGATACTGGATGTATCTCCATGTTCTGCTGCGGACACATATGTGGTTATGCTAGTCCGATTGCTGTTTGAGTATTATTGTAAAACTATGGAGTACCTTCAAAGACCGGGTCAAAACGGAATTACCAACCAATGGTATTACTTCGATATGTCCTCTTACTCGGAAGAAGTCGGCCAAGGCTTGTATATGTATCACGTGCCCTTCGCGACCAATTTTTTACATTTCAATCTGGGTAAGTGCCGCAAGGGATTCGACCCTTTCCTTTCCTCCTACACGTTGACCAATAACTTCCACTCCTACCAGTCCATGGCTGACTCTGAATCTCCAACTAGCTTGGATTTACCTTTCGTGCATGATTTTGTCTCCGCCGAAAATATCGAAAGCTTCAATGCTGTCGAGCGCGATCCCTCTTCCTGGGCTGGATCACTGCCAGCGAATCAAGGGTTGTACCTCAACGAACACGAAAAAGACTCATGCGGTGTTGGCTTCCTTTGTCAAATCAAAGGTCACCCTAGCCACAAGATTGTATCTGATGCTCGGCAACTGTTATGCGCCATGACTCACAGAGGTGCAGTTGGTGCAGATAGCCGCGACGGTGATGGTGCTGGTGTAATGACAGCGATACCACATGAATTTTTCAAAAGGGAGGTTGAGAGAGACATTGGCTGCATACTTCCGCAGCCCGGAGAATACGCAGTTGGGAATGTCTTTTTTAAAGCACACGACTCAGCGCAACTGCACAATCATCAAGTCATATTCGTCAAACTTGCTGCCGATCTAGGACTACGCGTTCTTGGCTGGCGCGAAGTCCCCACTGACGGGTCCATCCTCGGCCCTGCTGCTAGCAGTAAGGAACCACTTATCTTACAACCTTTTGTTGTCCTGCGGGCACATTATGGAGATGGTAACGTGAGCCAAGGGGGTAACTTGGATGTTAAGTACTTCGAACGCCAGCTGTATGTCTTGCGTAAGCACGCAACTCACACCATGTTGGTCATTCTGTTTTTAACATTGGATGGAGAGGCTTAACATTTTGGTCAAATTTTTTTTCCTGTAAAGCACTCTTGCCAAAGGATTTTATGTTTGCTCATTGTCCTCCAATACCATAATCTACAAGGGGCAGTTAACCCCACCTCAAGTCTACTACTACTATCACGATCTCAACCATGTTTTTTACAAATCCCATTTCGCCCTGGTCCATTCGCGCTTCTCAACAAATACTTTTCCCAGTTGGGACCGGGCACAACCTTTGCGCATGGCAGCACACAACGGTTTGTGGGAATCTTGATTATCATTCTCTGACTCACTAGATCTCAGGTGAAATCAATACTGTGCGTGGCAACAAGAATTGGATGCGGGCCCGTGAGGGTGTCTTGTCATCGCAGCACTTTGGTGATCAACTAGACCTCCTCTACCCAATTATCGAGACTGGTGGCTCGGACTCGGGGGCCTTCGATAACGTGCTGGAGTTGCTAGTTGTTAACGGTGTCGTCACACTTCCCGAAGCTATTATGATGCTCATTCCAGAAGCCTGGCAAGGGAATGAAAATATGGAGCCTCAGAAGAGGGCTTTTTACAATTGGGCCGCCTGCCTTCAAGAAGCCTGGGATGGTCCGGCACTCTTCACATTCAGCGATGGTCGATACTGTGGTGCCAATCTCGATCGGAATGGCTTGCGACCCTGCCGTTTCATTGTCACTAATGAGGACATCATCGTTTGCGCTTCCGAAGTCGGGGCTATACATATTCCCCCAGAGAAAGTGGTGCAAAAAGGTCGCCTAAAGCCTGGTAGAATGCTTCTTGTGGACACTCAGGAAGGCAGGATTGTGGACGACAAAGAGCTGAAACGTACTACAGCAGCTAAGCAAAATTTTGCTTCCTGGGTCGAAACACATGTTCTTCACATACCCAACATCATTAAACGTGTCAAGCGCAGCAATATTCGCCTCAATCCGGTCCTTGACGATACCTCCCTCAACGAGGACCAGAAACTCCTTGCTTTTGGGTTCACTGCAGAGCAATTGAACTTGCTCATGTTACCCATGGTAATGGATGGCAAAGAAGCTCTTGGGTCGATGGGTAACGATGCTCCTCTTGCGGCGATGGCCATACAACCTAGAGTTATCTACGACTATTTCCGGCAACTTTTCGCCCAAGTAACAAATCCTCCAATCGATCCTATTCGAGAAAATATAGTCATGTCATTGGAGAGCTACGTCGGGCCTGAAGGAAATCTGTTGGAAATGAAGCCAGAGCAGTGCCACCGTATTCTGCTGCACTCCCCTCTTATCTCAATCGAAGAGATGAATGCCATGAAAAATTTGAAAGCAGCGTACACCGGCTGGCCATCCAGAACTATTGACATCACGTTCCTTAAAGGAGAGGGACTCCCAGGATACCAGCTTGCCCTCGAAAGAGTTTGCAGCGAGGCGGCTCAAGCCATCGATGACGGTATGAAGGTCATCATTCTTAGTGACCGTGCGGTCAACTCCTCTCGCGTGCCTCTGTCGGCACTCATCGCTTGCGGAGGTGTTCACCATCACTTGACGCAACACAAGAAGCGTGCAAAAGTTGCTCTCATGATTGAAACCGCAGAAGCACGCGAAGTTCATCACCTTTGCGTACTCGTAGGCTATGGGGCTGACGCTGTATGCCCTTGGCTCATCATGGAAACTATACACAAGATGGGCCGCGACGGACTGTAAGGATTTCATCATCTCACTTAGCCTAAACTTATTATCCGCGTAGCATTAAAAATGGGAAGAGCGTCGGCGAATTAATGAACAACTATCGTCATTCTATCAACAACGGTATACTCAAAGTCATGTCCAAAATGGGTATCTCCACACTCCAGTCTTACAAGGGTGCTCAGATTTTTGAAATCCTTGGTCTCCACAGCGAAGTTGTAGAACGCTGTTTCATCGGGACGGCCAGTCGGGTGCAGGGTGCTACGTTTGATCTTCTGGCCATGGACGCTTTTGAATTGCATGAGCGTGGATGGCCCAGCCGTGAGACTATTTTGCCACCTGGCATGCCCGAATCTGGGGAATATCATTGGCGCGATGGTGGTGAAGCGCATGTCAATGATCCTGCGGGAATCGCTCACCTTCAAGATGCTGTTAGGGAGAGGAACCAGGCGGCTTACGATGCTTATTCTCGCAACGCAAACCAACAGATTCAAAGCATTCAGCTTCGAGGTCTTCTGGATTTCCGTTATGAAGCCGCGACCCCCATACCGACTGAGCAAGTGGAGCCCTGGAATGAGATTGTACAGCGCTTTGTGACGGGCGCCATGTCCTATGGATCAATCTCAATGGAAGCCCATTCAACCCTTGCTGTAGCCATGAATCGTCTTGGCGGTAAATCTAACACTGGGGAAGGAGGAGAAGACGCTGAACGGTCTCTCGTACTCAGTAACGGCGACACCATGCGCTCAGCCATCAAACAAGTAGCTTCAGGACGCTTCGGGGTCACTGCTAACTACCTTGCGGATGCAGACGAACTTCAGATCAAGATGGCGCAAGGTGCAAAGCCTGGTGAAGGTGGCGAGTTGCCAGGACACAAAGTTTCCGGCTCTATTGCCCGGACACGTCATTCTACTGCTGGAGTCGGCCTCATCTCACCCCCTCCCCACCATGATATCTACTCCATTGAAGACTTGAAACAGCTGATATATGACTTGAAGTGTTCTAATCCTCGAGCACGTGTATCTGTCAAACTTGTTTCCGAAGTCGGGGTCGGCATTGTGGCTAGTGGTGTCGCAAAAGCAAAGGCAGACCACATTCTCATTTCTGGTCATGATGGAGGCACGGGTGCGTCGCGATGGACTGGTATCAAATATGCCGGTCTTCCTTGGGAGCTTGGTCTCGCAGAAACGCATCAAACTCTCGTCTTGAACGATCTTCGCGGACGCGTGACTGTACAGACCGACGGCCAAATTCGAACGGGTCGTGACATAGCGATCGCTTGCATGCTCGGAGCTGAGGAGTGGGGCTTTGCAACTACGCCGCTCATTGCCATGGGTTGCATCATGATGCGTAAATGTCACTGTAAGTTAAAAGTCCATGCTATGGATGTTTCTTTGTTTCTCACGCATCTTCCACTGGCATTAGTAAACACATGCCCAGTTGGGATTGCTACACAAGATCCTCAGTTGCGTGCTAAGTTTGCTGGTCAGCCCGAGCAAGTGATCAACTTCTTCTACTACTTGGCGGAAGAGCTCAGGGGTTATATGGCTAAGCTTGGCTTCCGCACCATCAACGAGATGGTTGGAAGATCCGATATGTTAAAGGTCGACGAAAAGTTGAGAAACAAGAAGACAGCGCGCTTGGACCTCTCGGCCCTGTTGAAACCTGCATGGCAGATGCGTCCCGGTGCGGCGACATATCGTGTAAGCCAGCAAGACCATAAGCTCTACATTCGCCTAGACAACAAATTTATCGATGAATCCGAGCCGGCTCTAACGAAGGGTCTCCCTGTACACATAGAATGTGATGTAACGAACACTGATCGCGCTTTAGGAACTTCATTATCCTATCGAGTTTCTAAGCTCTACGGGGAAGATGGTCTTCCCAAGGACACTATCCATATTCGCATGAGGGGTTCTGCAGGGCAATCGTGTGGTGCGTTCCTTGCCCCAGGTATCACGCTTGAACTTGAAGGAGACGCAAACGATTACGTCGGCAAAGGGCTTTCTGGCGGCCGTCTTATTGCTTATCCACCTAAACAGTCTCAGTTCAAGGCCGAAGAGAACATCATCATTGGTAATGTCTGTCTTTACGGCGCAACGTCTGGCGAGGCGTTTATCCGTGGCATCGCGGCCGAACGTTTTGCTGTCCGCAACTCTGGTGCTAATGCTGTTGTGGAGGGTACTGGCGATCACGGCTGTGAATATATGACTGGCGGTCGCGTGGTAGTTCTTGGAGTTACTGGCCGTAATTTTGCAGCAGGGATGAGCGGTGGCATAGCTTATGTTCTTGACACCGCCCATACATTTGCGTCGAAAGTCAACATGGAGATGGTAGAGCTTGGCAAAGTCACCGATCCCCGAGAGATTGCGGCTTTGCGTAGTCTCATTGAAGATCATCGGCATTATACGGGGTCTGAAGTTGCGAACCGCGTCCTACACAATTTCCACCATCTACTTCCCCTCTTTGTTCGCGTGATGCCTCTGGACTATAAACGAGTTCTGGAGGAGCAGAAGGCTCGCGAGAAGGAAGAAAAACTTCGACAGAGCGTTATCGACATGGTCCCATCTCGCACAGCCAGTCAAGTTGACCTCGCGTCTGAGGGTCTCGAAGACATTCTGCTTCCTAGAACACCAGCTCCCGTGTCTAAACCTCGTCATGAGGCGTCCGTCGTTGATCTCGAAGACTCCGTAGTTGATGATTCGACTACCAAACGACGACTCCACAAACTTGATAAAACGCGTGGATTCATGAAATATAAAAGATTAGGTGAAGCCTATCGCCCTCCACGTAAACGTGTAAAGGATTGGAAGGAAATATCTTTTCGACTTACGGAGAGCGAGCTGAAATATCAATCAGCTCGTTGTATGGACTGTGGAGTGCCCTTCTGTCAATCGGAGCCTGGTTGTCCTATTTCTAACGTTATTCCGCAATGGAACGATCTTGTCTTCAAGGAACAATGGAAAGATGCCCTCAACCGCCTTCTCCTTACCAACAATTTTCCAGAATTCACTGGTCGTGTGTGCCCTGCGCCCTGTGAAGGCTCCTGTGTCTTGGGGATAAATGAACAGCCAGTGGGGATAAAGAGTATTGAATGCGCCATAATTGATAAGGTAAGTCATTTTCTACTGGTCTATTTCACTTTCTCATCGGGCCATGCCAGGCATTTGAAATGGGTTGGTTGCCACCTTCCCCCCCACCGTTTCGAACTGGGAAGAGAGTTGCAATTATTGGTTCTGGACCAGCGGGCTTAGCGTGTGCTGACCAGCTAAACAAGGCTGGGCATTTTGTCACTGTGTACGATCGGAACGATCGGATTGGTGGTCTGTTAATGTATGGTATTCCAAAGTACGTGGTTTCTGTCTGTCTTTGTGTATCTGACTGATAAGCACCTCATAAGCATGAAACTTGATAAATCAATCGTGCAACGTCGTATCAACCTCATGTCTGCTGAGGGTATCGTATGTATCCGTTAGCTGACACAATCCTATTTTGTTCTCTGACAGCACTGTAGACATTTGTTCCTAATGCCAACATAGGAATAGACATTGACGCCTCTCAAATTCGTTCCGAGAGTGACGCTATGGTAATTTGCACGGGAGCTACATGGCCCCGAGACCTCAATATTCCGAATCGAGAAGTTGATGGCATTCATTTCGCTATGGACTATCTACAAGTAAGACCCCTGTTCTCTGTCGTAATGATCTACTTTGATACAAATTTTCGTAGCTGAACACCAAATCCCTCCTCGATTCGAACCTTGGTGACGGCGGCTACATCAATGCGAAGGGCAAAGACGTCATCGTCATCGGTGGAGGTGATACTGGTAACGATTGCATCGGTACCGCTATGCGTCATGGAGCCAAGTCGGTTACAAATTTTGAACTCCTTCCTAAGCCGCCTCTGTCTAGAGGGAGAGATAATCCTTGGCCGCAGTGGCCGCGGTAGGTTAATGGGCATGTGTTACAACATCGACTGAATTCCTTTGAACAACAGGATATTTCGAACGGACTATGGCCACACGGAAGTAGCTGCGCACTTTGGGGATGGTATGTTGGCGGTTGTTCCTATCCGTGGACATTGGTTTCAATTTCCGCAGACCCTAGAGAATTTTGCATTTCCACGAAAGAATTTGTTGTGGACGAGGAACGTAACCTCCAAGGGTTATACACAGGTCTGCAACCATACCATCGCTAAACATGCATCTCTTCATGGTAACACCTTAGTTCGCGTCGAATGGACGAAAGATAGCGGCGGGAGATGGAAGATGGAGGAGGTTCCCGGTTCTGAAAAATTCTTCCCTGCACAACTCGTATTTCTAGCGTTAGGCTTCCTAGGACCCGAGTCGAAAGTAATTGAGACACTGGGAGTCAAGCAAGATGCTAGATCCAATATCCAAACGCCACCTAAGGTAACCACAAATCGACAACCTAGTTCATTAAAGTCTAACATTCCGACAGAAGTACTCAACCAATGTGGATGGTGTCTTCGCCGCAGGGGATTGTCGCCGTGGTCAATCGCTGATTGTTTGGGGTATCAAGTGAGTTACTTTTGCTAACTATTTGTTGTACGTTCTATTCATCTCGCGATAGTGAGGGGCGCGGAGCCGCTGCGGAAGTCGACTCCTGGTTATCTGCTGGTTCCACTCGATTACCGAGTGCAGGCGGAATCAAGACCCGTGTAAGTAATGATAAACTGTTCTACTTGTCTCATTTCAACATACGCCCCAAAGTCACTTGTACCCCCACCTAGCACACTTGCAGCAGCCAAGGGTAGAACCAACGCTTCGGTTCCAGATAATTCAACTGATTCGTCGGACGACGAATAAGATGCATAATGTGTTTGTTTCACAGTAATCTCCAATGTCAAAGCTTATTACATTTGTTTGGAATGTTTTTATTATCTTAGCTGCGGGAATAAACTAAAATGACCTTTCCTCTCTATGTCCCTACTTTTTCCTCTGATCCCCCAAATACCCCAATTTGTTTTTACCATGACTCGTGGATCAAAGTCAGCAATTTCCCATTTTTCGCTACCGAAAGTATTTTGGCCAGGTGTAATGATCCATTCAAATTCGCCAGCGACATCGGGTGCCGTTGACAGTGAGCGCACGTCTCGCTCTACGTCAGCAGGAGAAAAGCCTGTGGCAAATACAGCACATTTACTGGCCAAAAGCATGGGCATTACTGGCCCCCACTCTGTGGGCGAAGCAATTTGTAAAAGAGGTTCACTTGTCTCTGATGTCGAATCTGGCGAAGGAAAACCAAAGCCGGGGGAAAAGAAGAAGAACAGGTCACTGTAAGGGTCCAGCGTATGCTGAAATTGGGCATGGACGTCGGCGTAATTGGCCTGCATTCCTGTAACCGTAAGCTGGGGCGTATACGGTGTGGTATAAGATGGGACACCGTATCGTTCGAGGGAGGAACGAGTGTGCTTTAGAGGAGCTATCGGAGCTGGCGTGGGAGGTTGGTAAACGTTAGGAAGATATACGGGTTTCTTCTCTTGTTCTTCAAACGCCTGCTGAGTTTGTACATTCAGTTTGGCTGAAGTAGTTTTTGCATTAGAGGGCTTAGGTAAAGAAACTTGAGGACCGACGAAAAAAAGGTGGAAGTGGGTGGAAGGAAAGAGCATGGTTAGCTGTTCCCAGACGTGCGGAGGAAGTGATGATTCAGCTCGAGCACCCAAAATAAAGATACGGACTTGGGGTTTTCCGACAGCGGCTTCTGACGTTTCGGGGGCGCCAGGTGCAACATGTAAAGTGGATCTCAACGCTAAGGTGGGATAGATATTCATGAGAACGAGAAATCCAAGGGAAGGCTCTGAACAGATTACCTGCTAACGAACGGCTCCCTTCAGGAGTAAGACGTTGATTGTTCAATGTCAATCCACTGTGCTGGTGAAGAACACCACCAATTGTGATGGGGTAGGTTAGCAGTTTGCTCGCGTGCCTTCTTGAACGTTCCGTATCCATAGATGGAAATCCACGAGTATACCAGAAGATATCCCAGTTAGCAAATGAGATAGCTTCTTCGTATCCTTGAGGCCCTATTGGAGTATTTTACATGTGAGATTGGCGGTTGCAATAAAGTACTGCTGCTAACCTGGTAGCTCGAACTCCCGGAGTCGCCTGCCACTCCTCAAATCGTGTTCATCTTCATTAGCTTCCCGAAGACGTGCACAGTATTTATGGTGCTCCTGGTCTACTTGATGGTGATCCTCGCTGCAATGCGTCGGCCAACCACATTCCGGACACTCGTATTTGACCGCTTGTGGCTGTGGTTCTGGGTGCATGTAAACATTTCCATGAGCGGACGCGCACACAGGGCAAGGAGCAAGTTTTTGTATGACTTGGCCCCTAGCCGCTATTGCAGGAAACGGAGACTTGGAGAAGAGATGGAATAGATTATCCTGAGCTAGAGGAGGTGGAGTACAGTCAGAATTATCCTTAGGTTTTCTCCGGAATGCGCTAAATATTCTTGATGGAGGAGAGGATGAAAATGAGCGACGAGGATGGACGACGCGAGCGAGTAGAGCGCGCGAGGAGGAGGCCATATCTTTGTACCTATTTGTCGCGGATTCTTTATAGTTATTGACTATTATTTGTCATCACGCCTCCTTTTGTCATGTCTGCCAGAACAGCATCCTTTTCTCGTAAGACGAATGAAACTGAAATAAACGTCTCGATTCACCTGGATTGCGCTCCGGGCTCTGGAAATACTCAAACTATCGATATTTCAACTGGCATAGGCTTCCTCGATCATGTTCGCATCTCTATCAGCTTGCAATACCACAAAACGACGCGTTTCATAGATGTATACTGCCTTAGCTAAACATGCTGGCATGTCCCTGACAATGAAATGTAAAGGCGACCTTTGGATCGATGATCATCATACCGCAGATGAGTACTATATCAGCTATACTCTTTTTCCATTAGGTTGAGTAAGGAGGCTTTACAGGACAGTGCTATAGCTCTAGGAACTGCGTTTAAGCAGGCTTTGGGTGAAGTGCGTGGTATTCGCCGATACGGAACAGGTTTTGCCCCCTTAGATGAAGTTGGCTATCCTTTATTTTATTTCTCGAACGTCTGACCCTTTGCCTCAAGGCCCTTTCACGCGCAGTCATTGATATTTGTTCGCGTCCCTACTGCCTGACAGCCTTGGGCATCGAGAGAGAAAAAATTGGAGATTTATCCGCGGAAATGATTCCCCATATCTTCTACTCCTTTGCCATTGCATCGGGCTGTACGCTTCATATAGATGTCTTGCGGGGAACCAACGATCACCATCGGTATATAGTCCGATTAATCGTGAACAATCAACAACTGAATTTTGAGCTCAGTGCCGAGTCTGCTTTTAAAGCACTGGCTCTTGCAATTCGAGAAGCCATTGAACGAACAGGGGGCGATGATGTCCCCAGTACCAAAGGTGTCCTTTAAATGGTAGCGCATTGATGCGCGAGCGTCAGTCCAGCTGTCTGATCATTTAAAATACATCCAATAGAAGGTCTCATGCAAATATCATATTTTTGATGTGTGTGCTGCGCCGAAATCCTCGCCAGTTAAATAAAAGTCTTGGGACTCTTTCATTACTATATCGACAATATGGTGGCGATAAACAAACTAGACCTGTTTACCTTACCAGAATAAACACCGGGCTTCAGGAGGCGGGTTAAGCTATGCCATATGTTCAGGCGCTCGGATGATCGACACAGAGTGCCAAGTTCAACTCACCTTAGCTTTCTTGGAACACTTAAAGGCAGCTGCAAATTCGGGGATATTGGAGACGGTTCCATCCACACGAAATCTGGAGGGTGAATGAGGATCGGTACGTACTCGCTGCACCTGGGATGTAACCGTCAGTAACACGCGCGATTGGTCCTTTTAACTAGGTGATGCTTTACCGCTGCCGCTGGTGTCATAGCCCTTGCCCATATGCGAGCAAAGGCAATGAAAAACAATTGTTCCCTTGGAATCACATTGAGTAGAATCTCAATTGAGGATGAACGGAGTCCCACTTAGTAAATGCTAAACCTGGAAGCAAGAGCTCTTTGCCAGCCATGTTGGAGGTGCCATACTGACTTTTCCAAGCTCGATATGCTTGGATCAAACCAGTATCTCCGATATTCTCTCCTGAGGTTCTAAAGAACAGTCATGATATAACATCCAGAGAACTAGGGTACGGAAAGCATACAAGTTTCCCTATAGTCGTTTTATAACACTGGAAAATACCGAAAAACTTGCACTTACGTTGACATGGATTTTTCCACCTTTGCCATCATCGATAGTATATGCTGCTCAGAATAGAATCAGATCTGTGGAAATGCAGGCGTGGAAATTCCTACCTGAAAACTGTTCTACAATGCACTTTTGCTTCACCTTGAACCCTTCGCTGGTATTATTTGTCCACCATTCTTCCAATTTTCCTTGCTGATTGTATAGCCTACCCGCAGAATCGAAGGCGTGCTAACAGCCCAGTTAGGCACAGCCAGCGCAGATTAACAAGGAGCTACCCACAGTCAATTCGTGAGAAGCAACGTGTCCGAAAGCGCCGTAGGCTATGTACGAAGGCCTGACAATTGGTTAAAAATTGGATATTGAATATTGTGAATGGGGTTTGACATACCAGCCGTATTGAAAGAAAGGCGGCTGCAGTATCCCTGCAGGGAAAACAATCTTTTTGGTCATTAGTGAGTGGTCTATGCTCTTATAGATATGACTGTCTGGCCCTATACCTCGTTGGCGGGCGGATTGAAATATGCGTTCACTTGGGACGGAACCATTTCCCATAAGTCAATATCCCTCCGTTGGCCTAGCCGAAGCCAATTTTTAGACACGGCATCCTTGCTATACAGTGATAGAATTGAGGAAGTGCGTCACGCCGAAAACGAAATAACAGACGTAGCACTAATGACGTTTTCAAAGAAGTTGATGCTGTCAACACCAATGCCTTTGTAATAATTGGCAATCGACTCCGCATCTCTGGTATCAGGGGAAAGAGGATACCCCACTTTGACACGAATCGCGTTAGCCTCGTCGAAAAGTCAGTCATATGGAGTTTTCCATCTTCGCGTTAAATTCACCTTCTCCGCTGCTGCTTTACTGGATGTCTTATCCATCCACTTGACATGAGAAAGCGAACTCTTGAAAGACTGAATGATGTCTATGCCGTTCGGTTCAGATAGGGAGCGATTACTAAGTCGCATGAACATACTTGTGATAATTTTTGTCCCCGCTTCTCTAGAGTCTTCTCCAAAAGTTTCATTTACAAAATATCGCCCAATCGCGAACCCCAGTGTCTCTTCAACCTTTCCCACACAGAATTCCGAACGATCACCAACAGCACCCTTCTTGACTCCAGATAGCAGCTCGTAAAGCGTCCTATGGGCTTGCCATGCTTCTGTCGCCCTACCAAGATTAGGTGCAAGGGTTAATGCTGCACGAACAGCGAAATAAGCCTCCAAGACACCCGGTGGCGTCTCATCCAATATTTTTCCAAGAGAAGACATATATACTGGGTGTGTCACTATCACGATTTCGGGGAGATATCCGGGTGACATAGAAGAGAAATAGGTTGGAAAATCAACCTGAGGTATAGATTTGGTGAAGTTCAGCAAAGGACGGGGATTGTACGTTGCGAGAGGATCTTGAACGAGGACCTCACTAGGCTCGAAGTTAGTCTCAGGTTACATCTGTGGTACATAGACTTACAGGTCAAGACTAGCCTTTGCAAGCTGTTTTTCGAGCTCAAGGACTCCCATCGCTAGTTTATGGGCACGGCGTGTGTTGTTCTTACTACCATCTTTGTCATCCTCATCCTCATCCCAGGGTGGCCACGGCCAAGGCGGCCAAACATCTCCTTCCTGGTCGACGAAACCAACAGGAACTCTTGAACTTTGAACACTTTCACTTTTAGCATCGTCTTGAGATAGAGACAAAAGGAGTCGAGCAACGACATCTTGATATACTTTCAGTACTGATTTGTCTTTGTAATATTCCTAAGACACAGATCAACACAAACACAATTGCTCCCATTCATATATCAAACCTTGGAGGGGAGACCTAGCTCAGGTTGGCTGACCCACAAAACCATGAGGTTTGGATCTTTTCCAACATCACCCTCAACTTCAAAAGATAGCAGCGCATCGATACCTAGAATAAGTATGAGGCACCATTGTTGAGAGGAATTCGCAAAACTGTGAACCTTGGGAATGAAGATAAGCAAGAGCAGCTGTCAGGTCACCCTTCTTTTCGTCCCGGTTGCCAGACTCTAAAAATGTATTCCGATAAATTTTCCTCAGGGAGTGAATAACTTGCTGTAGAGGCGCATCTCCGATTTTGTTTAGAGTATCTTCATGGACGCATGACGTATAAAAATCGCGTAGTTTGCGCAAAACCTGCGCATCGTATGATGTCTTCGACGCGGGGGTAGATGTGGCTTCCAAAATTCTTTGCACGACTTTCCTATTTTGCTGGGCCAATGCTTCAAATTCACCAAAGACAGCTTTATCTTGGGGAAGTGGATGGTTTTTGAGCCAACCGCCATCTGCCAGATAAATGAGACGTCAAACAGAGATATACACGAAAGGAATGACATACTAGCAAAATCATAGAAGTTCTCGCAAGGATCTCGTGATGTATCCAGGGAAGCAAGAATTGCACCAGAAAGAAGTATACATTGGGGAGTAAGACATATCTCCTGTTTTAAAATATATAACGAATATCAGGCAAGCATGAATAACAGGCTTACTTCTTTGGGTGGATTGGTAGGAACTGGAGCTGGGGGAAGATAAGAAGTACGTGTAATTGTAGTTGTAGAACCGGTTGATTGAGTTGAAGTAGCCGTGACAGTTGCTGTGATTGTCCCCGTCACTGTTGGCTCTCCACCGCCTGGATGACGCTCCCGTTCTAGATCAAGCTTGTGACGGATTCCAGCAAATAGCCCAATAAACACCTCAAGAGAACAATGTCAAGCTCTTAACACTGTGGAACTATGACAATACACACCGAGCTTAAAAGTAGTAATACAAGCGCAAGAACAAGCAACACTTTAGTGAGGGGGGTAAGTGGCTCTTGAGCAATCGCTTCGACGCGTTGAGAGAAAGAAGAATCTTGGTTACTGTCGCGTTGTTCGTTCTGTGAGTCTTGTAACAAGGGCGCAGACTCTACAAATACATGAAGAGTTACTGTATATTCAAGCACGACCAACGCTGAGGTCTTTACCTTGGTCATTTGATGGCCGCGGAGGCCTATCAGCCATACTGGAAGTGTATTTCTTTTGTTGTCTATGTAAGAGACAGTGAGGGTAAAATGAAGAAGTGCAGACTTGACTTGGTACTCAGGCCTCAGGGCTCCATAACTGTGGCCTCATGTTGAACGTCATATTTTCCATTACATAACTGGAAAGGTCATGCTCCTCTGCCGACATACATTATATATATACTACACGGTTGGAGCCCTTAGCTTCAACGTAGCAGTCAACCCCCCCCTAGAAACATCATGTTGTACGACTTCTGCCTTCAGCCTCCATGTCCATGAGCTTCCAATAACTACACCCCTTACCCTCATTCTGAGCGCCAGCGTAACACGCCCACCAATACCTGTCAGTCTCGCCATCACTGTGGTTTTTCATATCTGCCCGCAGAACAGTCGGCACACCACATTCACACCGAGGAATACTGGGCGGACGAAAATCAGGTCTATAAAACCTAAACGTGATGTTGATTCGACACGTCGAGGGTTCGATCTGTGCTTCAGGGCTTTCTGGAAATATAGGGCGATATATGTCAATGGTAGGCTGAGGGGGGACAGAATGCTTAAATCTTTCTTGACACGATGCATGCATAATGATCAACTAGGTATCGTTTAACAGAGTACATAGTGAAGGGAGTCACAGCGCACCGAATTATGGGGCAGAGGAATGTTAAACGTTCTTGCCTTGCGATCGTGTAACTGGTCAGTAGGGATGACTTCCCGTAAGCTGAATACCCTCTGGGTCCCTGTATGGAAGTCAACAGAGATTCCCGTTGGAGCATGGCCCTACAAACCAAGGCTGAGAGAAGCAATTGTAGGATACGGTCCGAGGTATGTCAATTGATCAGAATGGAATCCCACAGACTCTTTTGAACCTTCATAACAGTTGGACGCAGCTACATTCGCTCGCCAGCCCGCACCTTTATCATAGTCCCATTCCAGCCGGAAGCGTGTTCGATTCTTCAACTGTTCGTTTACAATGTTCTCGATAATTTTACAAGCCTCTTCCATAGCGGGGGGAAATACTTCTGGAGGTTCTGTTATCCGACCATTGTACCTATAGCATTAGACTATCAGCGGTTTGGCGGTTAATCAGCGTACATGTTTCACACACCAATATTGGGCGGCTTCTTGCCAAGACTCATTTCCATCCAAATCATCATCCTTTCTAGCAAAGAAGGAAGTGCGGTGAGGGCTCTCAACTAATCTATCAAACAACCACCATTTATTTTTCTGCCAACCCCGAGACGCGCGCACCATAGAGTAAAACAACCGGCAGGCGAGTTCGGGTGGCAAAACAGATAGTTGTAGGGTACACGGTGCATTCTGGGCTACCATTTTAGGATTGGAGAGTATAAGAGGGGGAAATTGCATCGGTGATTTTTTCGGGGGAAACGGTGGCTGTCGAAGTACAGACATCAGATCGGTGGTTGGACGACGCGCAGAGCTCGAAGACGGTTTTCTCGTAGCTACATCCGGTATTTCTGAGGTAGATTTCGCACGCGATTGAAGCTTCATCTGTTTCAAACCCTTGGAAGGTAGCCAATCATCTAGGTTTCCTCGAATCCGCTTCTTTACTGGTTTTGTAGACTGGTTGAGAAACTTAGCAGCAGCCTCAACATCGCCGTCGTATCGCACAAGAACTTCCAGAATAGTATCCGTATCCGGTTGTTCATTCAACAAGCTGGACACCAGAGCTAAAAGGGTATCCGTATCATCAGGCGCGTCCATTTTGGTGGTGGTTAGATATGATTAGCTGACGTAAGAGTTTTTTGGTTCTTGAAAGCACTCACTCATAACAGCATGGACGATACAAAAAAATATGATGCCGTTCCTCCTTCACTAGCAGAAATTGTTTCTGTCAGGAGTGCCAAAACAGTTAAGGACCTACGGTGTATCTTCTCAGACGTTCATATTATTCCATAGGCTGTCCTCCTTTCGCTCCTCGTCATTTCTGCCTTTTTGACTGCGCTGCAATTCACTACAAGCGGCAATACGAAAATTGCTACCTTTCATCATCTGCACGACCATTGCGCACACATACCACCCATCAGGACGTCAGAATATATTCATAGGCAAGGAACTTTGGCAAAGATACTTGAAAAACATCACGCCTCTGCTTACATAGCGGAACCGGGTGCAAGCACAGCATTCTTCGGCAACGTATCTCAAGAGAATTGGAAGCTATCAGAGCGGCCCCTCCTACTAATTGTTATCCCGCCCTTCGCTAATGAGAAGTCGGAAGCTAACATCCTTGTTTTGACACCTAAAGTGGGTTACCTTCTTTTTTTTTTTCAAGGCGGCTGGGTATGAACTTCAGAATAGTTTGAGGCCGCTAGAGCCAAGACTTTGGCCATCCCAACTCATGTGCGATTCATCGAGTGGCCAGAAGAAGCAAACCCTTACGAACTTGTAGCGAAAGCTCTTTCCAATACAACGGAGACCGTTTTCTTGGACGAAAGCATTCGTAAATTTATCTTTGATGGTCTGCGTTTGGCCCTTCCTGGCGCCAAGATCCTCTCTGCCCCCAATGAAATTAGTCGACTTCGTGAGCGCAAATCGAACGCAGAAATTGAACTTTTAAGATGTGCCAACGAGGTCAAGATGCAATGATTTCCAGCAAACAGACATTGCTGACTGGTTGACAATACAGGCTACTGTCCTTGCCATTCGCGCCGTTCACAAGCAGCTTTTTGTTGGTATTCGTGAATCTGAGGCCCGGTTCATGGTGGCTGAAGCGTTATCAGCTGTGGGTCTCAAAAACGGTGGATGTCTCACTCTGTTTGGAGGTCGGCTGCTATCCAACGATATACAGCTGCATTAGTCTGAAGCTTTACACTTCTAGAGAACGCTGCCCTTCCCCATGGAAGTGGCACAGATCGAACTTTGAGCTCAGCTGATTTCGCCTTATTTGATTGTACGGCAACTCTACATGGGTACTTTAGTGATGTTACAAGAGTGAGTGACATTGTGCACCCTGGCTCTTGCATGTTTCTTACCATCACCTTTAACACCAGACTGTTGCCTTATCAAATTCCAAGATCTCGGACGAGAACCTGCATATTTGGAACCGTGTGCATTCTGCACAGAGTAGAGCTCTACGTATAGCTCGTGCAGGAGTAGTCACTGGTGATGTGGACAAGGTCGCGCGGCTATCTCTAGAAGCCCATGGCTACGCTCAGTACTTCACGCATCGACTGGGACATGGTGAAGTCAGCTTCAACAACGCAAATTTTCTCTAATCATGATTATAGGCATAGGACTGGAAGTGCATGAACGGCCATATCTGCGCGGCGGAAATAGTGCAGTTATCCAGAGCGGAAACACCTTTTCCGATGAGCCTGGCATCTACATCAAAGGTCGAGTAAGTCGAAATGGCCAAAGTAATGCACAGTAAGGCTAACGCAATCTTCGAGATTGGTGTGAGATTGGAGGACTGTTTTTATATTGATGGCGACGGGTCACCAGTTCTCCTGACTGAAAGGGTCGGTGGACAGAGTAAATCGCCATGGGCACCTTAAGAAAAGATCATAATAAATTGTAGTTGATCCTAGTGCACAATGTAAAAGTAGAACAGCAATACCGAAAATTGAAACAGTTTCGGTTTCGATACGATAGATGATGAGATATACGTAGTATAGCTAGGGATATGAGCTTCCATGTTGATAATATACGTTTATAAGATTATAGTAGAGCATTGGGGGCGTAAATTTAAGGAATGGCGGGCAAGCAGCATGCGGAAATACGAGACGATAAAGAGGACCTCTGGGGGCGCGAACTGAAGGCGGATACCTCCTGCCCTGTTACGTTCACGATATTTCAATCATTTCTTCTGGAGTTGGTAGGGGTAGGGGAATCGCCGCAGGTGAAAGAGGGGTGGTAAAACTGGGAGATTGATTAGAGGCATGTCGTAGAAAGGGGTTTCGTGTGTTGTTACGAGAAATGGGAGATGCTATGTTTACTAGACAGGTTAGCAGAGACTTTGGTAGAGTGCGAGTGCACGCACAATATATACTAGATTGATACCATCGGAACGGAATGGCTTCGTTATCAAGATCTGAAGATGAACGTGGGTCGTGTAGATGATCCGGAGTATGGGAAGAAAGCGTATTTCGGCTAGGCTGTTGAGAACGCGCTATTTCAATCTCATCCGATGGCTCGTCACCTTGCGGAACGATCTCTAACAAGCCTTTGCCTCTATACGGAAGTGATCGTTCCTGAGAGAGATTTGGGAGGATGGCTGCCCCTTGGAGACGAGTTCTAAGAACGGGTGAAGCGGGAGTAAAGAACGATGGCCGCAAAATAGACAAAAATTCTTCAAGGGCCTCAGTGGTAAGCCCGGAACTAGATAAATAGGTAAATAGTGATTTCCAGTTTAAGAAGGCAAGATGACAGACCGTGGAGAAGATCTCTGAGAAGCTTGGTCTCTATCGGACGACGAGTCCGGGATGAGAGCGATTTTGAAGTCGTCTACGGTATTTGCATCGGTGATCCTGAGGCGGTCGTGACCCGAATTCGCTCGGTTAACTAAGTTTTGGTATGCAGTAGCCAGGCGAACGGGACGAGGGGCAAAGAGAATAGGGTGTTCGTTGGAAGTGAAGTTCATCGTGTGATTGATATGGTGGCGGACAACTTTCAAAAAAAAGTGCGGGAAAGTGGGGAAATTTGTTTGGAGTGTTTGTTGTTATTTGTTTTAATAACAAGACCACATTAAATCAAGAACCTTCCTAGAAGTCCGTATCAGAAAATAAAGTCCCGCCTCCCGTTAAAATATAAAAGACATCTCAAGAATTCTGTTAGCCACCCCGTGAGTCCCTTTCTCCTCTTCATAATGACCACCACCCACATTCCTCGAGAAACAGAGTCTACTCCCCTGATCTCCTGTGTCGAGGCACAAAAATGTACTAGACCAACTCCTTTGCCAAAGGTTCAGCTTGCCGCTCTCTGTTCTGTCCGCCTAGTGGATCCCGTGGCATTCACACAGGTCAGCTCCCAGGGCTTCTTACTGGTCGCCATCGACTTATCATTCCCAGATCTTTCCATATATCAATCAGTTTCTCATCTCCCTCAATGTCACAGATGATCCGTCACAGATAGGCTTTTATAGTGGACTCGTGGTACGCTTCATTTCACTTTCGCGCAACAAGATCTGAAATCCGGCTTCAAAGGAATCAAGTTTTGCCATTGCTCAACTCTTCAGCATATACCAATGGGCAAGGTTGTCTGGTATGATACCTTGTTTCACTAGTAATCTCAAACTACTTACAATCTCAAACACTTTCTAGACGTGGTAGGGCGTCGCCCTGTCGTGATTGCGGGTACCTTAGGGTTGGTCGTTACGACTGCTTTTCTTGGCTTATCTAGTTCTCTGATCGAGATCTTGTTATATCGCTCATTTGGTATGGACGGAACACTTATTTTTCTACACTCCAAAGTTAACTCTGTCCCACAGCCGGACTATTTTCTGGGAATGTTGCAGTTATCCATTCTATTCTTGGTGAACTTACAGATTCAACCAATCAAGCTCTTGCTTTCCCCATCTACGGACTATTCTGGCCTTTGGGTGCCATAATTGGGTAAGCGCTTCATTATCAATGAGGTTTAGTACTTATATCAACTCGTAGGCCTCTCATTGGGGGCACTTTGTCAAACCCTGCAACAAAGTTTCCAACGTTATTTGATGCGCCTTTTTGGACGAAATACCCTTATTCCCTCCCATGTATCGCCGCTGCTTTGTTAGGTTTATGTGGAATCATTCTTGCCCATCTCTTCTTAGACGAGGTGAGCTATTTATACCTGTCCCTATTTCATACAGTCCGATTTGACTTTATTGATACCCCAGACACTACCCAGTAAGCGGTCGATCAAGGGAGAAAAAAACATCTTCACACGCGATTCCTACGGTGCAATCGCCTCGCGAGATACGACATTGCCCGTATCGCAACCCATAAGCATAAGAACACTGCTGTCCATCCCAGTCATCCGAGTCTTAAGTATTTCCGGTTTCGCTCTATGCTTCGTTGCTACCTCGTTCGATGTTGTGTTCGTGCTCTTCTGCTACTCTCCTATTGAAAGCGGAGGTTTGGCATTCTCAGTACGCGACATGTTTCGTCTAATGAAACAACCAGCTCATATATATGATGTTAGGCGTCGCAAATTGGCTGTTCACTTGCTATTGCGGGTGCAATATCGGCGGGTATACAACTTTTGCTCATGCCTGCTCTCCTACGCACGTTTGAAATCACTAGCTTCTACAATTTCTGCATGAGTCTATGGCCGTTGACTTTTGCTATGCTCCCCATTCTCAACACTGTTGCACGCCACGAACTCCTCAGCACAACGAAGGCGGGGTGGGTGATCTGGCTCGGCATTGCCCTTGTCTTAGGAATATCTAGAGTGGGCTGCCTTGCCTATTCGTGAGCTCGTCGTTCACTTTTTTCGACGACTTGTTGACCTACGTGGCGTGTTTAGCATCAGCATGATTCTAGTGAAACAACATGCACCAAACGCTCAATCCTTAGGGTCTACAAATGGCCTGGTCCAATTTGCCATGTGTCTCGCTCGTGCCATCGCACCAGCATTTGTTAGGTAGAACACCCTTTTTTTTTTGATGACCATTTACCCAACCCAGACCTTTCTAGTTCTGCCTTCGCGCTTTCGATAGATCAAGGTCTGCTGAATGGGTACCTATGGGTAATCGTCATGGTCAGTATCAGTTGCTTGGGTACATACCTCGCTGGGGATATCACACATTATAAGGCTACCACGGGATCGTGATTCGTTGGAAGGGGCGAGGATAGCAGCATGTCTTTATTTAAACTATCTGTTTCTCATTTAAATCAAAAGGATTTCACTCCGGATACCAAATAGCGTCTCACTAAGGGGTTTAGCTTTGTTCAGGCCTAAACCTGGGGTATAACAGGCGGTCGTGCGTCAAGTTTGAGAGCGGGAGTCCCACACTATATTGTTTTCCGGTTGAAAACTACAAGGGTGCAAGCGTTGAACCCGGATTTGACCTTTTGGGTTCCTGCCTCCGTATGCGGCGGCAAGATTGTAGTTCAATTGCAACCCTCCCTATCCAGGTTCCTAGAAGCTAAACCCAAGAGCCGTAACCAAACCACGAGTAAACGTTTCCGCCATTCCTTGAGCTATCCGGCATAGTGGCCTATCCAAGCACCATAATCCTCAAGACTCGTCGTTACCTTTACCTTTGTGGAAAAATGGCGTTTACGGGGGTCGGGTGTCTCTCGAGAAACCGCTCCCCTCCTCAATCCGGAAAGACCTATTTTAGAAAGTCGTCGGTTGTCCCACCCCGATAATGCCTTGTAGATCTAGTCAGAAGTATCATCCATTTATTTTTCGGTGTAGTGTATGATGGTATTGGATATGGATAGTGACCAAACAGGCTCGACCGCCAAATCTGACTTTACATTGGCCACTTGGCTTTTGTTGCGAGTTTTGAGAGCTTGCCTGTTAACCGAGCACTAACAAGGTTTAATCTCGAAACGCATAACAACCTTTGTTAGTTAAGCTATGTAAAGCTATTACTTCAAGGTGCACTTAAAATGATCTTCGAAGGGCGGCGATCAGACAGCAACAATGCAGAGTATATAGCAGGCTGTACGAACAGTCATAAATTGCTCATAGCTGAGCTGAACCCATCCGTCTCTGTCGTTGTCAACACTATCGTGGATGTCGTAGGCCCTGTTTTGCACTCGTAAGATTCATAAAACATACCGTTGAAACGCTTCCGATAGTGTTTTGACGGCAACGCAAGCCCTTACAAACCGGTCGAAAGTTATCCCAGGAGGGGGCCCATATCCTGTTGAAGGCTCAGAAGCTAACATTTTTAGTTTGCATTGTTAAATTGCTTTGAACTCAACAAACCGTATTTGTGTTCAAGCAGGGTCAGCAGAGGAGGGGACAAGTTGTAACCAAAACTTTGAAGCGCTTCTGCAAGCTCTCGCCCTTCAATAGACCCTGAACGATCCCGGTCAAAATGTCTGAATACATTCTGCCAATCAGAAATGTATTTCCATAAACCAGCAAACTCTGACAACAATTCATCAAAACGATGAGAAAAGGACATCAGGGGATTCAAGCACACCAAAATAATTAATTGTGCCACTGCGGTCGGTATCCTAAAAAATATTATGCGCAACCATATTATTTTGGAACGCGAGCATGTTTAACATACGAATATACCCATAAGCATTTTCACTGTGTCTAAGTCAAAACCTGGGCGAGTGCCTTAGATCATGCTTTTTTTTTTATGGTGGTTCTTGCTTACTAGTCCAATTTCCTGTGCTCTGACAATGTTAAATTGAGCGATAATCACAAACGATGGCTTACCGTTAATGAGAGCGGTCTGTAGTTCTGTAACACTGATGGAGCCAGATTGGTCGGAGTCTACTGCGGAAAACCATTGCCATAGCTGAGGATCTGCACCAGGAGGAGGCCTGTTTTGGTGAGGGCTGCGATAGGCGTCATGATATGTGTGTCCATGATAGTTTGTCTGGGGTGGGACGTGGGATCCATGGTTTTGCGATCGATACATTCTATATGTAAAATTAGGAGGTGAATGTAGTCAAGGGTAAAGGTAAAGGTGTGACGTTGACTCACGAATGTGGCTGTGCAATTTTGGTACATCTTTCAGAACACATATCTAATTTGCTGGTACATATTGCAGTGGGCAAAATACATGAAGGACTATAATCCCGAATCCATCATTAACATAAAGTAGGATTTCTCCCATCTTTGGAACTTAACAGCAATCCCGCTGAGTGTAGCTGATGAGGCCGAGAAGCAAGCACACCTACTTACGAGATTGGAACGTGGGATATTGCACACACAATAAACGCATATGGGTGCGAAAGAGCCACTAAGACGGAGAAGCCGGACGGAAAGATACATACGTTCGGGTGTTCTACAATGGTAAGTATTAGAGCACGCATGAGATCACAAGCCTCGCACAGCACACGTACTTTGTTTTCTACAACATATATGTATAAATGCACACCCTGATGGACATAGTACCCACAAGCCTCCCTGCCGAAAGCGGGACATTCATAGAAGCTTAGAACCACTCACTCAACGTACTGATTTCCTCGTATGGTTTGATTTGATGTTGGTGTAAAGTGACATCAGGGCCGCTTCCTCAACTTATCTTCCTGACATTCAACAAACACGGCGCGGCAACATGTTATCCATGTATTGTTTCTGTCCTTGAGTAGATGGAATATACGCCCATATATCGCAGTGCGCACGCGTACCTTCACACAGGTCTTCTCATATATATGCCTAAGCTCGGGCTGTCTTACACCAGACATGTCACTGTCAAATTAACAACCTGAATTACCAACAAAGGGTCGTAAAAAAGATGCAGAACGGTAATCGACAATCACATCGAACCTGTGAACAATTAACTTGTGCGGTGATGGGGAATAGGGACTTAATATAGATATGTCGGGTCGAAGAAGCACGTCTGTCGAAGCCTGTCTGGCCGACATTCGTGGGCGCTCTTTTGAACAACCGATCGCCTCGCTAGTCAAGGCATCATGGCATGCATGAGAAGTGCTTATTACGCCTGTCCTGATTCCGTCAGGTTGTTTGCGTCGACACAATATCGCTAAATGGCTTATCGGCATTGACGCATCCTCATGTTTATTTCTAGGGTTGCTGAACTTCTGGGCTAAATACGACTTCTTACGACTTCTAGCCATTATCGACATATATATCCGTTGGAAATTTTAGTTCACTTTTGCTTTATTCCAAATGGGGAGAGGTGTGATCGGTGTATATTTAAGCACTATGTCAGTTGAATATTGTTGAATAGAATTGCCAGTGTTAGACTTGTATCAGTGTACTTGTATCAGTTCTTGCCTGCTTTCCGTGTTTTGCGTACCAAAGACCTGTCGGACGTGGTAGACATGATGTACTCATTGCCCCGCCAAACGTCACTCTGTAAACGTAAGCAGTCGGGTAATACCTATTCGCCGATACCGATGTAGATCCTCAAGCCTCAGATCTCAACCACGAACTAGCCATTAATTCGTTTCACTAAACAGAAATCGGTAAGGTAATGAATTTCTATGCGTCTTCTAGATCAAGGGCTTCTTCTAAATTTTATCGGGTACCCGTCAGCTCCTCTCTTTGTAAAGCAAAGGTTTTTGGTGGCATCAACACTCATAATATCAAGATTTCCTTTACTGTAACATACGAATGACTTCGCCTCATATACGAGCCGTCATATTTGACGTTCGTTCAACCTAATTTTGTAATTCTTACTGACTAATGCCCATCCTCAGATCGGTGGGGTTGTCTTGAAAAGTCCCCTCATCGCTATTGCCGCCTATGAGCGTGAGCTCGGCATTCCTGAGAATTATTTGAACTGTTCCATGTATGTCAACATTCGATGCAACTCGATTGATGGTCTCTAATCGTGCCTGTGCGTAGTGTCGAACATGGCTCCCAAGGCGCGTGGCAGAGATTCGAACGGGGTGAAATACCCTTGTTTGAATTCTATGAGGCATTTGGTCGGGAGCTTTCTGATACAATTAATGGAAATATTTGGCAAGTTTTGTCGATCTGAACACACTAAACGCCCCATGATTTTTTGTTCCTAGGTACACAGATTATTGCATACGCAAAGGTCTACGTATGGGTTCTGTAATCCATAATTCTCTGGCATTGAGTATCTGACAATTCGTAGAGATCCCTCCTCTACCTAATTTCCTCGCTGTAAACGGGAGAGATGTAAGACCATTTCCCCCTCATGGCGGCTCACTGTGCTATCGGTGGGCGGTCTACGGCAACGACTGACTGACAGCGCCTAGCTTTTTGGTGCCATGATGCGAGGCTCCAAGACTTACGATCCCCACATCCTAAATGCTATCCATCGCATTCGCGGTAAAGAAAGGTCGTTTTCTCCCTTGTAAAATATCTTATCAGGCGTGAAAGCGGCAGGAAGGTATAAAATAATCGCCTTGACGAACAACTATGCCAAGGCGGATGTTCATCCCTCAGAGGCCGAGTTTCTCGGCTGGGATGAGGGTGCCACACCCGACCACCTTCGATCACTGTTCGATGATTTCTGTGACAGTAGCACTTTCGGAACACGGTAATATTCGAGCAAGGGTTGTTAATGGGAGTTCATCATTTAGACCTGACCACTCTTTCTTCTCCAGAAAACCGGAACCAAGATTCTTCATGCTAGCATGTGAACGAAACGGGATTCAGCCAGAACAAGTTGTTTTTCTAGATGATATCGGATTGTGGGTTCATATACTAGGCATCTATTTCGTTCACCTTACGAACTGTGTGTGTGTGTGCAGAAATCTCAAAGCTGCAAAAGCGCTTGGCATGGATACCATTCGTATGTTGACAGTGATCAGCTGTAGACTCTCTCACATTTCTTTTCTTCATTTACACTCAAGAGGTCGCGATTGGCAGGACTTTGGAGGCAGTTAAGATTTTGGAAGCTAAGCTCGGGATCGACCTCACTAGCCCAATGGAGGCAGCCCCCGACAGTAAACTTTAGTATGAAAGTGCTGAGATGTTGGACGGTCTATCATTCTAGATGCTGTAGATCCTAGTTGTAGGTAAGATGTCCGTGACAAGTTTGGGATATCTTCTATTGTTGTTTGGTACCCTCGTAGATATGTTAACTACTAGGTCTAGAATGGTTTGTCCGATGCCGGTGTTTTATCTTCATAATAGTGTTTCAGCTAGGCATAGAGACAATTCTAAGTTCTGCTAAGGGATTAAGGTTGGTTTAGGACACACCAGAGGGACCTTGACTAGAACTTCGCGTTTCATGAGCGGTGTTACGGATAAGATCTCGAAAGAGGAATCTCCCTCAGCCAAACGTGTTAAACGGAAAACATGTAAACCTACTAAGAGTGCGGCGGTCCCGGCTCCAATACCCCATACACCAATCGAGGTAGCCCATCGTTTTGTAGCCTACCAAAAAAAAAGGAATTAGGTATGTATCGCGAGTAGTTCAGAGTTCCGACGCACGCTGAGCTTTGAGTTGAATGAAGATGTTGGTTGGTACAATACGCGAGCCATAGCTCTTACTTTAGGATAGCGGAAAAAAAGACCAAGTCGAGTTGGGCAACGGAAGGAAGCGGGAGTTGATTTATCGGAAAACGCCGTAGATTTGTTCCCATCCACGCCTTTTTTTTTTTCTTATCTTTTTTCGGCTTTCCTGCCATTGCTAGGACTGATGGCGAACCCTCGCCAGCGTCGGAAGGCTCGCTCTACAACTTATAAGCCCGTATCTCATTCTCGCCGTGCAAAAGGCAAACTGAAAAAAATGCCTCGTGAGACATGGATGACTATTTACTTGGAAATACGTTAACAATGCTTCTTGCTCTAGCCATTCGTGGCCCCAAGGCGCTGCAGGATGCATGGGATCCTAAGAAAACGGTCCGACAAAAGTCAATGATGCGATTTGCTTCCCCCTTTATTCCGATTAATCTTACACAAGAAGTACAGCTACGCTTCAATTGGACTTGCGCATACGCTGAGTCCATCTACCTCTGGTGGTGTTGAAGGACGTGAATCGAATTTGGGCGACAAAGATCAAAGTGTCTTGGAAGGAAATTCTTCGATACCGAAAGGATATGGTAGGATCATCCGAGACGATAGAGGCAATGCTATAGGGGTCGAAATTCCGGAAGAGGTGGTCGAGCCT
>CEMU01569529.1:66791-77865 GCA_900068965.1 Calocybe gambosa | reverse complement strand
CTGGAGGAGATGCGGGAACCAGAAGTTGACAGCGATGTCTTAAAACCGTGGGTGACAGATATGGGCGGAGGTAGTGGGGACAGGTCAAGTAAAGGAGGCTCTGACGTTGTTCGAGGTAAGTTTTTCTTTTTTCTTTTCTTTTTTCTTTTTCTTTTTCTTTTTTCTTTATGCGAGAGAAGCCATGGTTTCCCTGTGACAGATGTCGATTCAGATGGGGGGGGGGCTGTATCCCTGTTTATGATGATACATTGTATCAAAACTTGACGGATTTTTGACGTTTGGCCAGTGCAACAAGCGTGTGTATACTTGGCAACGGGAAATTTTTAATTTTTAATTTTTTTTCTTTCCTCGTACACACGTTGGCCGATAAATTTTTAGTGCCGTCGGAGAGATTGATGATGACGGTGGTGTATATTTGGCCTTGGGGGGGCCATCAGAATGATTGACTAGCACTAGCACCAAGTTCTCACGGTTTGTACGGGCTTCGAGGGTGCTTCTCTGGGTTGCTTCTATGATTATATAGATGAAAAACAACGCTGATTTTTTTTTGTTTTTTGATTTTGATTGTGACACTAGTGCTTGAAGGAATGTCGACACGGGTTGGTGGTAGTGGGCGGCATGCGTCTATTGGGGAGGTGAGGTATTTAGAGCGGCTTGTTTTAAAATACGGGAAGGATGTGGAGGGGATGGCGGTTGACGGAAAGTTGAATCCGTCGCAGCGGACGGCAGGGTCGTTGAGGCGGGCATTGGCAAAGGCGGGACTAGAGTAAGGTAAAGACGATCTTGATCGGTGTGTGGCGTACATACGTACGTATCATGACTAATTACAATGATAGATTGCTTGTAACCCTTGTGCACCCGTTTTTGGGTTTACTGGGAGGGAGAGATAAGGTTCAAAAGTTCAAGATCCCGGGTCCTGATTGGTTTAACGGCAAGCCGGGTTGACGTCAACGGAATCGGGTGATTTGTATATTTTATATTTTATATATTATTATTTATTTTTTAATTCCATTTCAGGCTAAATTGCTCGTCATTGCAATTGGACGCGGCGTTAACGTTAACAAAGAGAGAGAAGGCGCTCAAATCCGTTTCCGGATCTCTCACTTCGCCGGTAATTAATTAAAGTATTATAATATATACTTTTATAAAATCCCTCGATGAAAAGATGACCAAACAATTTTTATTGTTTATTTTCTTTTTTGCTTTGCTTTGCTTTTTTAGCTAGCCTCGGTTTTCACGTCAAATCCTGTCCTTTCCAGATCCCCGCTATAAATCTCTTGTCCCTTCTTCCCTCGCTACTTTTCTCCTCCTCCCCCGCAATGTCCCCTAGATCACAAACCTCCGCCTCATCTGCATCCAAAAATGCCTCGTCCCCTTATCCTAAAAGACCTGCAGGCCATCCTAAATCTTCTCGCCAACAGTTCTCCGCCTGCGGCGCTTGTCGCATGAGACGGTATGTTTCTTTTTATTCTTGTGGTTGTTTGATTTGATTCATTTCATCCAGTGTACGTTGTGATCTCAAGGACTTACCCTTTACAACCACTGGCCCACATCCTTCTTGCTCAAATTGCAAGGAACGTGGCCTGAAATGCGTGTAAGTACACCCGTTATCGCGCCCCATGCATCCCCCCCCACCCCCCCATCAATTATCATTGTTTCATCTTCTCATCGTCTTCTAGAGCCATTTACGGCAAAATAGTCGGCCCAGATGGCTCTTCTTCTTCATCACCCCCTGCAACACGACTTCCTACCATCATTCCTCAGCTTTCCACCGAATTTTTCTCTTCCCCGTTTTGGAAATGGTTTACCTTGCACCGTACTTCATCATCCCTTGTTTTTTTCCTCTGCTAATCAAAAAAAAAAAAAACTTTAGGTCCTGTACTCGATCCTGTCGAGTTTTCAACTCGATTCATTGCACATACCAAGGGTGTTCAGTCACTTGGTCATGAAGGTGGCCTCCTTGCCATGGTCCTCGTCGTGTGGGCCGCATCATTTGGGCTTGATGAGCGTGGCAGGCCTGATTCCGATGATACTGCCTTCTCAGATGTCGAAATGCCCTTGTCCGACCCTGCTAGCTCTTCATCCAAAAGTGCCACTCAGCTGGATGCAAAGACAAAAGGCAAAAATACTTCTCCAGAAAAAAGACGAAAAGCGAAAAAAGAACGCACCGATCTTATGCTCAGAGAGATCTTGGAGCTCATAGACTTTCATGGAATAATGCGTAGACCCTCCTGGGACGGCGTTCGGGTACTGTTACTCATCATACCCCTCCTAGAAGGTCATTGATTTTCCCCCACTCTATGCTTATGTCTAATTTTTTGTCTTGCAGATGCAAGCCCTCTAGAGCGGATCGCTATCTATGAGACTACGCTTTCGCATGCACAGGCTCTGTGTACATTATATGCAGCGTCTTCCAGCTCAAGTGCCGCAAGCGTCCCATTCCCAGACGGAACAGATGATTCGCTCGTGCGAGCGCGGATCTTCTGGTATGCTCATATGCACGAAGGCATTACAATAGGCATGCGAGGAGGCCGTTTAGTCCTGTAAGCCTCACGTTTATCTTCAATGCCTCGTATTTATTTAATCATCGTAGTGACAACGACGATCTCGAGGCTTTCCAGCATACTCTACCCTCATATACTTTTGATTTCTTCAACGGACCTTCCCCATCTAATTCCGCCCGACCGACATCTAGCCATGGTATCCAACCCCTGCAACATAATTTTCATCGTGGTTCGACCAATCAGGCATTTTCGAAGACTACTGAGCTATTTTCTATTCCTATTCAGCTCAGCGCTGTTTGTAGAAAGGTACACAATGTGCTGACCGGCCCAAAGGCTACACGCAGGGCCGAAGAACATGGGCTCATTGATGCCCATGGTATGCGCGAAATATGGGACGATCTCGATCGCTGTTGGAAGGAATTCGACGCCATACGAAATGGTGGATCCAATGAACAAGAGATGCTTGACTTTGACCTGTTCGCCAGTGCTTGGCAGGTAAGTAAAGATCCAGGATTCTCGTTTATGCACAAGCTCAAAAGTTTTCTTCATTAGATCAGTATTTTCGAGTGTCGTGAGTAGAAGAAATCCTTATATCAATTAATTTTTACTCACCCCATTTTTTTTATTGATCAGACAACACCATTCGAGAGTCCTTAAAACAATGCATGACTAAATCCAGTGGCACACCTCACGCCATGTTTGCGGGAGGTTCCCCTCCGCGCCCCTCATCCCATTCTTCCTCCTCTCCATATCTCCCACCACAGCATCTTCATTCTGTCGCCACCCGAAAATGTCTCAACCTTCTTTCCCCTGTGCTTCGCATCATCAAGTTTCATCTTACAAAAGATGAGCATGGCGCAAGACGCCATGACAGCTTGTTCAAATGGGATTCGGGTCTCGTTCGCGATGGCTGTTTCTTCGCTGGCTTCTTAGCAGCCAGTTTCGAAGGAGATATCATCGACTCGTCTACAGATGATCTAGATGACGACCCATCCCGCCTTCGCAGCCGCTTAACTACAGAGGAAGGGGTTGCCCTGTGTCTTACCGCTCTCGCAGAGATGAAATGGGCTTTCTCACGTAGCGAGGAGCGAGAGGAGACGGTGCGGATGGTCTGGGAGAACCGCCAAGTCGGTCGCAATAGTGGCAGATACTTCAATCCTACCAACGTCCCTCGGACTGGCCCAGGCGTGTACCCGGACCTGGGGTACAGCAAGCCAATATCGCCAGTGACGGCACCCTATACCTCTCATGGCTATCCTTCCATGTCCGGAAGTCACGACCGTCCGCTGTTACCACCGCTACGATCTCCAAGACGTGCGGAGTCGGCACCAAGCACAGCCTACACTACCACTGGACATGGGGCTAATGGATGGCCATCTTACACACCCCCTGGAACTGCCACCTCCGTTGCTACTAGCGCAGGGACCGGAATCAGTGCGAGGAGCTCACCCCCTCTGTTTAGCAATGTTCCGCATCCGATATTCAAAGGCGACCAAGAACCGTTTTATCACGTTCCTTCGGAAATGGACCACTTTAGTTTTCATGCACCAGGCCAGAGCCTTGGTCCTACTTCGAACATTGGGAGTGACACCTCCTACCATCATCGAGACACACCCTCGAGCACCCACTCCATACACACCACCCCTTCAACTACCTTTCTGAGCCCAGAAGTATTTGCTCCCTCGGGCTCATCAATGCTACAGTCCAATGGCGAAGGCCAAAATTGCCCACAATTCGGTGATAACTGCAATGGTTATTACCATTAAAATCGCTAGCTATCTAATACCTCAGGCGGGACCGTTCGTCTTTCTTCATCCAATATACTGTTAATATATAAACCTACGCTTTTGGAATATTATACCATAAACCAATTTTTATACCATACACATCCTAGCGATTTCCCATCTGCTTTCGCCCTTTCCCAAGATATGCATGTGTACAGTACATTATCAAGTGCCTTCCGTGTAATTTAATTAATACAACCGGAGTGGGAGACATAGGTAGGCTGACAACCCTGTGCTTCTCATCAGGACCGAGCTTCCAGTTTCAAGGGTCAGCAATTTGTATATGCTCCGTCTCCGGAGAAATCTGTATCAATGATACCTTTTTCTGTATCGAGAGAGCTGCAGATAGTAGTCGGGATTTTTCGAATAGAATCATGGACAAGAATCTCCGCGAGAAGGATGTGGAAAAAGATTTCACGTGTGGCGTATTAATCTGCGCTAGAATGAAAAAGATATTGATCAGATCAGGTGGGTTTTGGCATTGATGAAAGAGTTTTCCTCTTTTAAATGTCAACTATTGCTTAAGGTTTCATAATTTATATATATATAAAACGCTCCCAAACTCAAATCAGAACGTCAAGTGGCTTGATGGGAGATAGCTGTATGATCTTAATGGGAAATGTCGACCTTCTATCTTTTCCTCCAAACACTGCTCATCAATTGGCAAAGATGATGGGTCCTCTGGAACGTTAACCATCGATGAGGAGAGCTAGTTTATAAATACTGATAGGACCACTCGCAGGAACCGAAGAATTGCAACCGAGGGGTTCATAAAGATCCGACCAGATGGTGTCTTTCGTATCCTCCCCAGGCAGGGGGGTGAGATGGAGCGGAAATGTCCGGATAGCATGAACTTCGAATCCAATGTGTCAACCCGATAGGACACAAAACTCGAAGGGGGATAAACGATATGGCTAGGACGATTTTACTCGATTTAGATATGAGAATCTGAATGCTTGTGATCCTGGTACATGTTTCGGGACATGATAAGTGCGCGGTTGTTTGTAAATAAAGACTGAGAGTTTTCAGCCACATGGTCTGCTTTGCAAACTACCCACTGGCAATTAGCAACAGGTCCACAAAAGCTGGATTGGTCCGGAACAGGATTCCCTTAGTGCGATAATTGTTCCCAAAGACAACGTTTCTGCCAGAAAACGTTTAAATACTCCCCTGAACGATAATAACTTGCCTTTTTCATTTTTGGAAGGCTGAATAAACATCTGGCGCAGCGGTTCATTCAATCCGGTGACATCAACTGACTAGCAGTGGAATTAGCATGAGATAAGCGAATGGGATGCCCATCTGTCCTTCACATGTCCGGAACAAACGAGATTTCACAGCCCAGCAAAGTGACAGATGCAAAGTGCGAAAGCAGTTTAGCCCCATTGACGACAAGAAGACTCGTTGGTGCGATGCAGTCCAGCTCACAGAATACAGGCACTGAGACCGCAGTTAAGCTAGACAGCACTAGATTTAAGAGTCCCAAGCTCTTCAGATTGCTACTTGGTACCAGATAGCTATAATATAGTGTGCCTATCTTGCCTACCTTGACTTCTCACCTTTCATCCCCGTCCGACAATCATCAAAGGGATTATTGTTCGGAGCTCGGAGTTCGAAGCTAAATAGATTAGATTAGATTAGATTCTGCCAAGCGGTTGACGTTCTTCGGTAACACTGCCTTCATCAGCCTTCTCTAATACTAACGAAACACATAACTCTACCATGTTCTGTAAGTACAAGCTCATCTTATATTATGTGTAATACCTCTTGACGAGAACCAGTCTGTATTCCTATCATCTGTGAGTTTATGGGGATTCGCACGAGGCCAATCAGATCGACTTACTACAACTGTTCTCTAGTTGGATGCCAGACGAATTTGAAGCCTGAAGGCGAACAACAACAGGCGAGAGTTTGTCCTCGGTGTCACAACGGTATCAGCTTCTTCCCATCTCCACCTAGTAGCCTCGTTTGACGCTTCGGCAGCTTCCGTCATCGCTGCAAAGAGCACAACATGGTTTGAAGTCTTCTGGGTGCCACTTATCCCATTCTCAAAAAAACATGTATGGATCTGTGGAATTTGCCAATGGCAAGCACAAATGGCGCCGGGGTACGCTAGTAGTCTTTTGCTCCTTCATGTAGTGCTGACTATTTTTAACAGTCAGGGCCAGCCTGGCGTCGGTCAACACCAGCAGCCTGGTCAAAGCTATGGTCAGAATAATTTTTCTCAGGGCTACAGTCCTGCTTATCTCCAACAAGTACCCCCAAAGCAGTAAATTGCACTCCCTTAATTACTCTACAACTTTCGTTTCGTCGCGTGATAGACATCCATTGTATTCGTTTGATTTACTACATTCATCACCTTACTGAAGTATTTCTTGGGTGACTGATGTCGGAATAGTATATGCATTGGAATGCACGCAAACAATTGTAGAGTCATGTGAGCAGCAATCAATACCAGGACGAATGTCTCCGCTTTATTCTTAGAAAAAGAGTAACAGCACCTCCGACGACAAATCCGCATAAAGAAGAAATGATATACACGACAACAGTCGAAGGGAAATTCGCTTTAAGAGTGCTTGGTTGCGTCCAGTGAGTAGTCGAGTGTGACTGTTCTGGTCCACGGTCTCTTCTGAATTGGGCCATAGATGTAAATGGATCAGTCATGCTGAGAAGCCCAATGAGTGGCTGGTGAGTCGAGTTGGCTGAATGGTGTGTGACATAGACGTTCTGCGTAAACCGTTAAGCTAATTATGAAAAATCGTAAGCTCTGCACATACGCGCAAGAAAGCGTCGCCAAGTAACCAGTCTCCTGAATTTACCTGACGAGACTTGAGCGTTGCATTTGTAGGAGCGAGCGAGAAACTATGCGCACCCCGTCGTTCGCTTGGACGCCACCCAGACACCATCCATCCCAAGAGCCGCCATCTCCCCAATTGATATCGCCGGGGTCTATAGGGAACGCTCTGTCGCCGCCTTTCTCACCAAGCAAGAAGCTAACGGAAATACCACGATCACATCTTACCTCCCACAGGCCAGTAGCCTCGTTTTTCCTGGTTGCACCTTCCTGGTCTACGATTCTCCAGAATGCGTCGACATCGTAAGTTGGGCCAAGTATTAAAGTAGTGCCAGTATCAAGTACGGCAATTTGTGCAGCGCTGCCAGGAACAAGCGATGATGAAAGGGTGAGTGTCGTATTATCTATCACCAGATATTGCAAAGGCAGCTTCCAGTAGTTGAAGGAGTCAGATCCAGCTCTGGAGACAGGTATGAACGTGAAGCTAGTCATATCGGGGGCAATATTCCCATCGAGCTCCCCAATAGTAAAAGATGAAGTGTTATCATTCAGTCCAGAGCCATGCCCAAGTCTGAAAGCGAAGAAGCGGTTAGGCTCGTCGAAGTTTGACAAGATGTTGTCTAGAAGAGGGTTGCCGATTGCTAAGGATATCGAAGCAGTAGAGGCGAAAGAAAGGCCAAGTATGCCAGAGGTTCCAGTGCTCGAAAGTCCTAGGCCCTGGGTAGTGTTTGCGAGAGCTGTGTTTTCAATACAAGTCGTTGTCATCGACTGGAACGTTCAAAGCTTACCGAATACTTGGGAGACTACTTCGAAGGGGCCGAGCCTGATATTTTCGAAGGCGACGTTACCTAAGACGGAGCCCATAAGATATGAAAGCTGGAATTCTGTATCCGACAGTGAAAGAGACGAGGATTTATTCATTACATATGTGGCGGTACCACTGCAATCTGATGTTGCACATTCAGAGGAGGCAACCCACTTATTGATGATACTGAGGCAAGTTGACGTGAATGATGATGGTCGACGTACAAGATCAGATGAGCCTGTATCCAGGATAACCGAAAACTCTTGCCCGCCGATGCTATTAGGCATAAAAGATATATATATATATGGTTTTTTGTTTTGTACCTTATAGGGATAAGATAAGCGCTTTTTGTGTATGTTAGCGTTCGATGTAGACAAGAATTGGGTCCAATGGACGTACAACTCATTTCTGTTGATTAGGGAGATGTCGGTGGCGAGGAGATTGAGATTTCCTATGNNNNTATGCAATCGCAGGCGATGCACACGACGAATAGGTACCCTGAATCCCGGATTTTTTGCGAAAGCGGAGAGCAAGTGAAGGAAGAGTGCAGTGAGAGTGAGGGAGAGCATGAGAGAAGGTCATTGTTAACTTAAGTAATCGCCGTTTGTCACCACCGAACTGGCCGGGTACGGCCGGCGTGCCGTCGCCATTTGCCTTGTGTTGTTGACGCAGCTTGTAACGCAAACCTTTCCTCCTCCTTCAACTGACTCGTTTCCTTCATTCGCACTCATATCCTTTCACAATGCATACCAGCGAGTACGACTACCTTTTTAAGCTCCTCCTCATCGGAGACTCCGGTGTCGGAAAGGTATGTAGTGTGATTCGTGTCGTGTTCTGGTGTTTACGTTGCCCTTTCACCTTACAGTCTTGTCTGCTCTTAAGATTTGCTGATGATACCTACACCGAGAGTTATATATCTACGATTGGTGTTGACTTCAAGATCCGTACCATAGAGCTTGAGGGAAAGACCGTGAAGCTTCAAATTGTCAGTCCAGTCCCCTTTTGTTTTCACTTTTTTTGCGCACAATAAGCAGGCCACGCTTTTATACGTGGTTCTTCGCCCCTCAAAGGAGGCTTCCAATTCGTATCAGCGTTCTTCCAACCTCGTGTTTCTCTAAGGCTTTGACTGATTCGTAATTTTTATCATTTTCCACAATCTGGATGAAACAGTGGGACACTGCGGGTGAGTATTACGACGAATATTTCTTACTGTCAATTTTGATTTACTTCAATAGGGCAGGAACGTTTTCGAACAATCACGTCATCTTACTACAGGGGTGCCCATGGCATCATCGTAGTTTACGATGTCACCGACAATGGTTTGCCATCTATAAATAAATAAATATGGACTCCTCACTAATCTCATTCAAAGATACGTTTACCAATGTCAAGCAATGGTTACAGGAAATTGACCGATATGCATCTGAGGGCGTCAACAAGCTGTTGGTTGGCAACAAATCGGATTTGACGGGGAAAAAAGTCGTAGAGTACACTGTTGCCAAGGTTGGAATAAACGGCGCTCCTTTCCTCGTTCGTCATCTGATGGTCATCATCTCAGGAATTTTCGGATTCGCTCAACATTTCCTTCCTCGAGACGTCTGCTAAGAATGCTACAAACGTTGAGCAGGCCTTTTTAACCATGGCCAAGCAGATCAAGGATAGGTACATCTTTTGCATCATTATACAGATCAGACCGCTGACACCACCCAGAATGGGCTCTACATCGGCAAACTCAGGCGCTGCTAAGACCTCAACTGTTACACCAGGTCAAGCAGTGCAGTCACAGCAACCGGGGGGCTGTTGCTGAAGAATCCCTATGACGTGGTCCCAGTATACGCTATCCCTTTTCCAGTTTTGACGTTTAATTAGCCGCCTCCTGCGCGGACTTGGAGTGGTCACAATACATATAGTGCCTTCACACTATTCACATCCCTTTAGGTAGACATTGCTGCCCTCATCAATTTACGTTTTTTTATCCCGTCGTTCTTCCTACGATTGGGCAACCATAGGAAGCTCGTAAGCTTCTTTTATGTCTGAAATATATCTTATTTTTCATGGCTAATCCTGCTTGTTCGAATGCTCATCTTTGTAGCGTTGCTCGAGGATCTAAGAACTCAGTTATTTTAGTCAGGCGGGATTTTGAAACATGACGGAGTTTCAATCTTAAGAGCAAGTCAAGCTGTCTTTAATCGCTGAGGCAACTATACAGTTGTCAAGGAGTACACTATTGGGTTCTGTGATTCTGAACCCCCTCTGCCGTTTATCTTACCTATTTCAGTGCTCAAGCCTCACGTAAAATTTCTACACAAGACAAGACAAGATTTATGTGCTATGGGTTGTCGTGCTTGGCATTCTTTCATCTTATGCGGAGACGTCTTGCGAACGTGATTAGCTTTACGCCTTCAGGTCGCGAGGCGGGATTTCTTTTCCAGTGAGTTTCTATATTTCACGCGCGTTACGGCTGATCTACGTTGCTGTAATTGTAATGCGTGTGAACACCTATGTGTTCACTGTTTGAAAAGCAGCTAGGTTCCTGAGCAAAGTTCGCAATCACGAAGAGGACAGAGATTCGCAACATTTCAATATTTGAAAGACGCAGCTATGTACGTATCGCGATGTTGCTTACTATAGAAGGAACACTTTACCGGGTAACCCTTCGCGTCACAGTAGTTGACCCCCATTCATGTCATCGTCAATGGTAATGCCAACCTTGGAGGGTTAAAAACAAGCCAGTTTAGTACGTTTACACGAAAAATGGCTAAAGCAGTGGTTGAAGTCGCAGTGTCTGGGTTTATTCTTGCCCGAGCATTGGCGCCGTAGAATGCTGGCCATAATCAATCGTGCATCCTAGCTTATATGAAACGTACACAAAAGGTATTTCGGAAGCCCACGTCTACCCATGTATTGCTGCTTGGTTGCTTACAGAAATTAACTGGCGGTGGTGACTATGCCTGACAATCAAAACTGATTGGCTCCCCGCCTGTCTTAGATTCCGCTATGCGAGCGCTTGAAAGCAGTTGAAGGCCTACTCCTGCAACAATTTCAAGGAAAGCAAGTAGTCAAGAGCACGTTAGAGCATACATCAAACACCAGGATGATATCGTGCCTGCTCTGCGAATTGCGATGAATTTTTTCCAGACTATGCATTGTTTTCCTGATGCTCAGATGAGCTCGGAAGGTAGCCCTT
>CEMU01569529.1:0-66716 GCA_900068965.1 Calocybe gambosa | reverse complement strand
GTTACCTTGGTCCCGCCTCATTTTCTAGTGATCAAAATCCGGGAGAAAAGGTATCGGATAGTGAATGGTTGCAAGTGTGCCGCCGCCCGCATCCGAGGTGTTCACTGTGAAGGATCTCAATCTTGTCCATAAAACAGGCGATCAGGTGCTTGTAAAACACGCTCGAAGACGTCTGAATGAAAAACTATTAGACTGGCAGTATGTCGAATTTAAAGCCGTCTTTCTTTCCTAGCACAGCTCAACTTTCGGCCACGTAGTATCCCTCCCTCATTGACCATCATTTCCCCTCACGCGCTGTTACAGTATAAGACTTTATCCGTACAGCAAATTGCCGCCGATCTGCATTCCACAACCCTTGACTTCCAAAGTCGGGATACTTTCCCTGTACACCGACACGTTGTCCAGTGAACCATACAGTAGCGTCAAAATCCAGCCATTACTTGATGAGAATTTCCAAGACGGCATTACACTATCAATGTCCAAGGTGATATGTTTGGCACTGGCCGTCACGCCAAGAGTTAGAGAGCTCATGTCTACGTATGCTGTTTCCATACCAGCCGTCTGTGGGTTTTCTCTGTACGAGTACTGTATCACGAATCAAGGGACAAGTCCGGCTTGCGAGGGTGGGTTTCACGTTGACCCGAGTCCAGTTTTAGATTCTCCGACGGTTTTAATGGTGACATGAGAACGGTTTTTGTTTCTTGTGATATAATTATGATAAATATTGAGCAAGTTCCTATTAGTACAATATTTACTGCACCATTCATGAAAAGTACGAATGTTTTGTGGTGCAAGTTGAATATGTATAATGATCACCCTGAGGGATGTATGTAACGTGTTACAGATTTAACCGTTAGCGGGTGGCGACCCTTCTCTCTCACATCATAACATCACCATCCATCTATATACAGAATAGCTGTCTCTGAGTTTGGCCACTGTTCCACCCTGAGATACTTGTATCTGTAGACGACCTGGGGATGTCAACAGGACAGATGTAAGCAGCCGGCCGCTGGGCGATTATTGGGGTGTCTACAAATCAAAGCACACCAATATCAGATCGGGGAAGTAAAATGTGAGAAGAAACCGGAGTAGTTACGGTTATTTATGTCTCATCCATAGCTAGGTATGGGTGTGCACTCTTGAACGCTTCCCGTGCATCGTGTGATGTCGTAGGGGGTAATTCAAATTGTTCGAAGTGTGACGGTGAGAATGCGGCATAAATGATTGGTGGGCGAAGCGTTTTTTTGGCGGTGTATGGTCATTTGATATTACTTCGTCTGATTTGCGCTTGGAAGTACGACGAGTGTACGGTGGATGAGATAGATCCTGATCGATATCAGGTAGCTCAAATTGCAGGAAGTTAGGAGAGTGATAGGGTAGCGGGATTGGGGCGACGAGTGGAGCATTGCAAACGACATGAACTGGTGGAGTATCGCTTGCCGTGGTAGATATTGATTCTGAAGGGGACGGGGGTACTGTATAATATAAAAGTGAACTGGGAAAGTTTAAAGAGAAAGAGAAGGAGAACGTACATTGTAGTTGTGGGAGACTCATGGTATCGTCTATCGGAGACAGTGACCAAGAGGAGAATTGACGAGAAGGCATTGGGAGTAGGAGGAGGGGGTTGGGAAGGGGGTTGGGTGTGGGTGAATTTATAGTGAATATCTATTCGTGGGCGCCACATTTGATCGATCACTACTTGCCTTTCTCAAGTTGCCATGTTGCCAGCAGCACTCGGCACTCCGTCTCCTCGCCTCCTACGCTGCTCCTACTTCATTGCCAGGAACACACGCGGCAGTCTTCCCGTGTACACAGACATCAGGAATGGCGGTACACGTCATCTCATCTTGGTTAGAAATGTCGACGGGAACATTAGTGTCAGTCAGTCTTAACTGGCTCTTTTATTCCTGACATCCCTCCTCACAATACCTCAGGCCCTTGCAAGAGAGCTGTCTCAGCAACTCTTTCCAGAAGGCTCACGAGAGGCCTCTCGCATGAAGGTAGACGTCACTCGCTCAAGACACCTTGTCATCACGGGCGGTCGCTGGAAGACCGAAGTGCTCGATTTCCTAAAACAGAAAGGCTTCTAAATTTCTGCGCCCTCCTGTCCTTACTTTCCACACTTATGACGGTCATCGTTGGCCAATGCATCGAATTGTCTGTCAAATTTGTCAATAGTGCAATGACACCTCTGTCAGTCAGTCACACTGACTCAAAAGCCCATTGCGTCCCATTCTTTCACATCTGGGGCTGTTATAGATACAAAAAGACCCACGTACGAATGAGAAGGTAATATAATAACATGGAAGATCCGGCATGTTGGGATAAGTTTAGGGTTAGGGGTATACGGAATGCCGAGTCACAAGCCGAAAAATTTCTATTATCTCCCGCACCTGTCACCCCCAGACAATGTCGACTCCAGTCTCCACGCCGTCCTTTCAAGATGTCCCTCAAGGAGCGGGCGCAGCTAGCATGCCCACGATCGCACCAGCACGCTCGTCACAGAAAGACGGCGGAGGTAACAGCCTAGGCACATTTGGTGTAGGAAACAGTTGTCGGAAAACGTTTAACAACACCTTGTCTCATTTTCATCGTTCACAGGTCAAGTCAGGCCTTGCACAAATGCTCAAGGTGACTATGGATATAATCTACTATTCAGAATCTTCTGACACCGTGATCCATTAGGGCGGAGTTATCATGGACGTTGTCAACGCTGAACAGGTTGCTTCTACAGAGACATCCTGCTTCTGGATATTTATTTCCGAACTAGGCTCGCATTGCTGAAGAGGCGGGTGCATGTGCAGTTATGGCACTTGAGCGTGTTCCCGCAGATATCCGAGCTGAAGGTCCGTACTTGTTGTATCCGTTCTGAGCCCTGTCTATGTTTGATACTCCATCAAAGGGGGTGTTGCTCGAATGGCACGTTGAATTTGGCTATTGAAAGCACCGTGAAATTAAATGGTTGACTGTTTTTAGAGTGACCCTCAGATGATTAAAGAAATCGTCGATGCGGTAACGATTCCTGTAATGGCAAAAGTCCGAATCGGGCATTTTGTAGAAGCACAGGTGAGATGAAACCAGAAAAAATAGGCGCTTTTTTACATGATGTATTTACTGATGATGATGTAAGATCTTGCAAGCCATTGGTGTGGATTACATCGACGAATCGGAGGTGCTCACACCGGCGGACGACGAGCACCATATCAACAAACACCCATTCAAAGTACCGTTTGTGTGTGGTGCACGCGACCTTGGCGAGGCACTGCGCCGGATTTCTGAAGGTGCGGCATTTATTCGTAGCAAGGGCGAGGCTGGGACAGGTAATGTGATCGAGGCTGTTCGCCACGCGCGTGCTGTTATGAGCCAAATCAGAAAAGCTAGCGTGATGAACGAGGAAGAGCTTTATCGGTTCGCGAAAGAGATACAGGCTCCATTTCACCTACTCAAGGAAACAGCGAGACTAAAACGTCTACCTGTCGTAAATTTTGCTGCAGGGGGCATTGCCACTCCTGGTAAGTATTGATCTTGTTGTTTCATTGGTTCTGATGATGGGTTTGATAATTTGGTACAGCCGACGCAGCTTTGATGATGCAACTTGGTTGTGATGGAGGTAAGACTTGTGCACTCTTTGAGAACTAGCCGAAACTAAGAGGCTTCAACTTCACCCATGTAGTGTTTGTTGGATCTGGTATCTTCCATGTTGGTCCCAGTTGCTAGCTTTTACCATTGAAATTTACCGACCCATCCTTCAGTCTGGTGATCCTGCAAAGCGAGCTCGTGCCATAGTACAGGCGGTATGTATCTGGGACGTTGCTGTGTTGAATGTGGACAGCTGACCATCACCCTATCAGGTTACCCACTACAACAACCCCAAAATACTAGCAGAAGTGTCTGAAAATCTTGGTGAGGCGATGGTTGGACTCACAATGTTAGTCTCAATTCCCAGTCGATTTCTGTTGGCTAACTCCTCCAAGCGATTCTAACATCAAAGGAGGTCTACTCGCCAAACGTGGAGTTTAGATTTATTTATTTATTTTGATGTAATTTTGTATCATGACGTCATATCATAACGTACTGTTGTTGTAAATCACGTTACCTCCACCACCATGTTCCGATCCAAGCCCAACGACGACGACGACGACAAAAAATCCCAGAAATTACTTAAAGAGTTCATCAACGTGAGCAGCAACGTCCTCGAATTGGAGATGGAGACTTGACTTTGCATCTCAGCATCGCCCACAGGCTAATTACACATTTGATAGCAAACGAAACAGCCCAGAGTCCGAGATATGTCGCAAAGGAAGCCAAGATTGCGTAATGGTCAGTGCGTTTCGTGTCTCCCACTGTGACTTGTATTTAAAAGGCCAAGATACGCATGAATTCAAAAAGGTTATTTGAGGCAATGCAGGTAAATGCTTTGATTCTCGTCTCCTCACTTAAATTCAAGCTTCCATTCCTCAGGATCTTGGCTTTTTTTGCGCGCTTCCAATAGACCCAGAACGGACGCACATGGAATGCAAACCATTGCCAAAGTAATATATATCAACTATGACAAGTAACATTGTGCTAGACACACTTCTGTTCAAGAAAAACACAGATACTTTTTACACAGTACTCCCTTCTGTAGTCGGCACGTAATCAACCCCAAGCACGCCACTGCGCGCCTTTTCATGTTGCGCATCTGCAACTCGACGTCGGAGCTCAGCAGCTCGAAGGTCAATCGTTGCCATGTCCAATTCGTGCAGTGCTCTTCGGGCCTCTTTTGCCAGTTGCGCATGTTCTGAAGCTAAACGATGTCGATGTGCTTGTAGCTTTGCCATCTAGAAGATTTAAGTTTCAGCAACGGCCTAAGCTGCATTTATGATTCAAAGCTTACCTCGGCATCCAATTCAGGTGTCAGACTTGGAAGTGGCTTCGTGACAGGGATTTTGAATTCTGGAGGCGTAGGAGGATGTTCGTCCAATGAAGTCGACGAAACAGCATGAGATGAAATTGAAGAGGTTGGAAGAGATATAGAGGATGGGTTCGCTCGTCGTTGACCGCGCGGTCCTGGCGGATGAGAAGACGCAGGGCCTGTTGGAAGATTGCTACGGTGCTGTAATCGGGGGCCCCGCGGTGGGGATTGCTGATGCCCCCGATGCCAAAGCTGTCTTGTTGGTGAGGACGATCTGTCGCGTGAGTTGACCCCCCCTGCTATTTGTTTTGTTTCTGCAGCTAACTGTTCGCCTTCTTGCTTTTCAATCCTAGGCTCACCAGACGTCGAGCTGAGTGTGGGCGTAGCTGTAGATTTGGTTGTAGTAGCCGAATCCTGTTGACCGAAAGACGTCTGTGCCGGAGATGGATTTTTTGAATCTCGGGGGTCATCTGATGTAGATGAAATCTGTTTCTCATCCTTGAATACAGCCGATGAAGTCGGATGCACATTTCCTTGGCCTTTACCTACAGAAGACTTGGAAATGGATCGTCGAATGTCACTACGACTTCGCACACGAGTATGGTGATCACGCTCGCGGCTGGGGCTAGTCTCGCCAGAACGACCGTCTACTCTCATTCTTTTACGAGGAGGAGGCGAATGGTATGGCGGAGATCGGCTGCGACGACGCACTGAAGAGGGGGGAGTTCTCCTACGTGGAGATCTCGATCGTCGGTCTACTAAAGTATCAGTATAACAGTCAGTGTATACTGCACACGGTATTCACACCTCGGCGCGGTGAAAAGCCTCGCCTGCTGGAATCTCTGTATCTGCCGTAATATCGATCTCTTTCAGCCCCACGGCGACCTCTGTCATAGTCGCGAGGCGATTCTCTATGTCGTGGTGGACTCCTATCGCGAGATCTTTCTCGACGAGCACGATCACGATCGTCGACATCCCTCCTATAAAAGTCGCCCTCTCTCCTTCCGCCATAGCGGGAGGCAACGTACGAGTCACCGCCTCTTCTTGGTGGGCTTCTGCGAGACCGTGAATCAGGAGAACGTGAGTTGTACCTGCCACTGCGGTAAGATTGACGTTGAGAAGCGGAGGGAGCACGTCTGTCTCTGTCGTAATCTACCTTTTCTGGAGGAGTAGGCTCTTGTGGCTTAGGTGGAAGGGTGTCCATACCGGACCAAAATTGAAATTGAAATAAAAAGTATCTGTGAAGCAAATAACACCAAATAAACGGCTCAATGTCGGCACCTCCGACACTCTACCCATTGGCAACCTTAGAGCAGGTCCAAAAAACACCATCAAGGGAGGACGGATTACCCAGTGAGCTTGAGGAGGATCTTAGAGCATATGGCTGCAAGCTCGTACACCAGGCGGGCATATTATTAAATCAGTGCGTTCTCTTCACATTCTCTCCTTCACTAGTATCGATCTGGTCTCAAGGAAACAGGTTGCTGTCGCCACCGCACAGATCCTATTTCAAAGGTTCTGGTACGTGACGTCTATGAAGCAATTTGGTGTTGGGGTGAGCTTGAGACAAGCTTGTCAAATTTCACTCTTCGGGTAACACTTTATAGGAGATTGGTATGGGTGCTCTCTATCTAGCATCAAAACTGGAGGAATGCCCACTTCGAATGCGAGATCTTATCAACGTATATGACCTCCTCCTACAGCGAGAGGCTCATTCCTTAGATTCCAGTGCAAGCAGTCCCTTCAAGTACGCACCCATGTCTTATTTTGGCAACACATTTTACGATCTCAAGGACGCCATTGTTGTGGCAGAGATGCAGATCTTAAAGAGGCTCGGGTTCAATGTACACGTAGTTTTACCATATGGAACTCTCGTCAACTACTTGCGCGTTCTTGGGCTCACGTCTCGTGAAGACGCGTGTTCGCGAGCCTGGGGCTACCTGAATGACGCGTAAGTGTTTGCGAAAACATCTAGTTGTGCCATATTATTTCATACCCTTCATAGCCTTCAAACTCCGGTATACGCGCTTTATCAAGTGCCAACCGTTGTTGGCGCTGCGATCCTGCTGACCGCTCGCCAACTGAATATTTCGCTTCCATCAACGCCTCCGAACTGCTGGTGGGAGCTGTTCGATGCCTCATGGGAGGATATATGGAACATATGTGGACACATCACACGTTTGTATCGTTCTAGGAGCGTTGAAGACAAGAACATCGTCGTTGGGATGATTGGTAAGAAAGAAGTTCGTAAATGGCTAGAGGAGCATGTGTCTAGTAACATGGCTTAATGCCTTCTTCGAGGTTAGTGCTCATCCTAGTAAGTTGCATGCGACTTTTTACCCAAAAAATCCATCGTACCAACTTCAAACAGGTCATGCTGGTAAAATTACAAATATGCAACGATTACAGTCATTCACCGCCCTGTGGGACAGCATTATTTGATTGACCTCGAAAACTGTTGCACTTCGGTATCTACACAATAGGGCTGGCACAATGGCAGGGACTATATATGTTGGTACCACATAATTGTGTGGCGGGAGCTATATAGACATTACAACTGATCGCTATATTTCCCATCAGATAGATATTCACTATTGGTTGTGCCCTCCTCGTCAATGTCCCAGTTGAATGACATCGACACAATCACAAAATATTATCAGCCTTGGTCTTGGATATCTTCACAGGGAACACAGATCTCAATTTCTTTCGTAAAAAATAAAATAAAAATGCCAATATTTTGAAACATATTCAATCTGTCTGCTTGTTATTAACATTGTTTCATATTTTATGACAAGATTAAGAAAATATAGATATAGTATGAATAAAAGTTTGTGTGGAAGCAAAGTTGCTAGTTTAATGCACGTGATGCGCTGAAATTAGAGAACGCCAGTACCACCGCCCTCAATCGACAATCCTCCACTATGCTCGATCATTGCTCCATCTCTCATAAAGGTATCGTGAACAGATATACGTATTCTTGTACTAACCATGGTTATAAGGTGGTATAGTGCTATGGTCACGGTCGTTTACACCAGACGCTGCGAATCTCGCATCATCTTCGGCGTCACCAGTAAACTCCCTAATTCGTGAAGCCCTCATAGAGGGTCGAACAACAGAAGAGCAATATGAAAAAGATGGATATGCAGTCAAGTGGACATTTGTTAACGACCTTGAGTTGATCTTTGTGGTGAGCGGATTTCTATTGTCACCATTGCATTCCCATGAGTACCATATACTTCTAGGTGGCATACCAGAGGATTCTTCGACTCACTTATGTTAATGATCTCTTAACTGCCCTTAAAGCTCTTTTCATCAAATATTTTGAGCCTTTCCTCACATCTTTTGTTGCTTCCCTACATGCAGTTGATACCATTAAAACTGCTAACAGTCAATTTACATCCTGGAATTTTGCAAAGGCCTTTGAGGGATGGGATGCTATATTTGATAAAGTTTTGAAGAACCTGGGAGACAAAGCAATGCAGGTATGCATGTATTTTTGGGAGATTGATTAACCATTTTTAATACGGCTCAGGACCGTAAGACACGTCTACGAACTGTAGGTAGAACCGTGATGGAAGGTATAACGCCCCCGTCCGATGATCAGAGCACAGGTGTCTTCTTTACCGTTTCGGCGCAGTTCGTTCAAAAGCTGATCTTCGTGTAGCCCCATCTCTCTCGGAAGACGCCCCACAAGACGAACGTCAGATTGCAAGAAATGTACAAGCTTTAAAAGACAGGCTGCGTGGGCGGGGTGGCCGTCGTGGGGGTGGTATGGGGCGGGCGGTGGCGAGGAGCGGGTACGACAGCGCCTCAGCCTCTGAGTGGGTTTCGAATGATATTGTGTTTCTCCCAAGCCGTTGTTCAACATATGTATAGGTCGGGTTCACCTGCGAAGCAACTGACAAAGACAAAAATACAACGTAAATGGGAAGACGGGCCTGTGACCGAGTCTGATATGGCATCTCTGGATTTTAGCTTGGATAAAAACGAGGCGTCAAATGGACCACCTAGCTCTCAAGACCTGCAAGGGCTTATTGATCGGTCATCTTTGGGCACCCGCACCAGTGACGGACTTTACGAAGTGAAAGATTGGGAACTCTCTAAACAGGATGGGACTGATGACTTTATAACCAACGCTCTCCCATCAAAAGGCGCCTTTAAGGCCACAACAACATCTAATTCTTTGGGCACGATAGGCTCTCTATTCGCTCGATTGACTGGGTCAAAGGTCCTTACCGAACAAGATCTTCAACCTGTACTGGAAGGAATGAAACAGCATCTTATGAAGAAGAACGTTGCAAAAGAAATTGCAGAGAAGGTGTGCGAGGGTGTCGGTGAAGGTCTCGTTGGGAAAAAGGTTGGCAGTTTCCAAAGTTTGTTCACTCAATGACACCGTCTGCGACTGGATGTTCAACTGCATTTACAGCTACCAATGCTGCCTTTCGAACGGCCTTGTCCACGTCGTTGACGCGGATCCTCACACCAAAAACGTCTACGGATCTGTTGCTTTCTATAAGGACAAAGCTATCTTTGCCATTGCCATCATCTCAACATCGCATGCCATTTACGATGACCTTTGTTGGGGTGAATGGCGTGGGAAAGAGCACTAATCTGTCCAAAGTATGTTTTTGGCTGATTCAAAACGGCCTCAGAGTATTGATTGCTGCGTGTGACACCTTCCGGTGAGTCTTGCCACCCTTTTGGCATGATACACGAGGTGATCCTTGTTTTTCCCAGGAGTGGCGCGGTTGAGCAGCTTCGTGTGCACGTCCGAAACTTGGGCATGCTTGGCGTCAATGGTGCGACAGACAGCAAAGGACGCGTTGAGCTATTCGAGCGTGGGTATGGAAAGGACGCAGCCGCCATTGCGAAGGAAGCGATCGCCTTTGGTACATATCGCTTGCTCAAATATTGTTGTCTTTGATTGATGCTGAAGTTTTGTACAGCAAGCGAGAATGATTTTGATGTCGTGCTGATTGATACGGCGGGTCGGATGCAAGACAACGAGGTCAGAACTAGACGATTTATGAACGATTCATTTTTTATTGATTCTGTCCCCGTTTAGCCTTTAATGCGTGCTCTTGCCAAGGTGAGTGTATGTATGTTTAAGTACGTAGAAAACTGAGACACGTTTGGGGGTAGCTTGTTGCCGTGAACAACCCGGACAAAATCATTTTCGTGGGGGAAGCGCTTGTAGGCAATGAAGCTGTTGACCAGCTTACAAAGTTCGACCGTGCTCTGCGAGACTTCTCATCTTCATCGAGTCCTGGGAAAGGACGTGGCATTGACGGAATGCTCGTCACGAAGTGGGATACCGTTGACGATAAGGTAATCTTGAGTTGGATGGGTGTACTTCGTCCGGACCTGATTTTTACCACTCATCAGGTTGGAGCTGCGTTGTCAATGACATATGTCACTGGGCAGCCTATCATCTTTGTGGGATGTGGTCAGGTTTGCAACATTCCAGACATCTTCAGCATCTTTGTTCTGACTGCTCGTATTAAGACATACACTGATTTGAGGCAACTGAGAGTAGGAAATGTGGTCCAGGCGATTCTCAATAATTGACTTTCTGGGTTATACACCGTAATATGGATATTGAGTGTCGGTATTGGCCTGCATTGTACATACACATTGTATAAATACTCGATAAAAACATGATGGCAAAGATATAAGGAAAGAGGATTGGTGGGATGGGCGTGGAACGAAGTTATGGGTAATGAGCGGTTGGTGCAAATGCGTAACCGGGACGCCCAACGATAGGTTGAGTTAATAAGGGATTATTCAAGTATACAGAGGAGGGAGCAAGGTAACGCCTTCTACGTCTTCTAATGAATACGACGAGCAGTGTCAGGAGGATAAGGAAAATGAAGGCACCAATAGTCGCGCCTGCGATGGCACCCGTGCTTATCTTGCGCGATGATGCGCTGGAGGACAAAGGCACATTCGTAGGTGAGGATGAACTGGTAGTAGATTGAGTGGGAAGGATATCGGTGACGGTGACAAGACGTGCGGGGGCGGTTGTAGTTATAGTTTCGCCTGGCACGGTAGTAGTGACTGGCTGATAGAGTGAGGAGAGTGTGTTGACGGAATTGCTAATGACACTAAGCTCGGCATTAGTGGTGACAGTGGTGACCTCTGTGCTCAATCGAGAACGAGGTTGCTGAACGGAGGGCGTGGAGGGTGAAGGGGGTTGAGAATCTTGAGATGATAGGGGTTGATGTTGAAGCTGGGCTGGAGGGACTACTGTCGGCGTAGTAGGCGTCAGCGCTGACGATGGCGTTGAAATAAAAGGCTTTGTTGTCGTCGTCGTCGGTGGCTTCCGCCAACCGAAGATGCCTAGTATTCCATGGAAAGCCATGAGAGTCCCTCAGGAGCCTCGTCCGACGTCGACGACCCATCATCAATACATATATATATATTATATCACGTGGTTTGAACCATGCTTCGTCTTTCTCATCGCCGTCTTGTTTCCATCTCTCACCGTTCCAACAGCATGAGAGTCCTCCCCGTCCCTGTCCGCGACGACAATTACGCCTATCTCCTCATCGATCAAACTTCAAACAAAGCTGCTGCCGTAGACCCTTGGGATGTCTCAAAAGTATTGGACGCTGCTAAAGCCCTAGGCGTCGACCTCGTCGCCATCTTGACTACTCATCATCATTGGGATCACAGCCAAGGGAACCCAGTTAGTTACTTTGCCTGTGCCTGACGATAACCCTCTAATCCTTATATATGACCTAGGATTTGGTGTGTTTACCACCGCCCTCCTTCACTTTATCTCACTTCCACATCAGGCCGCTCAGCTCTCCAATGCACCTGTTTATGGAGGCAGCTCAAAAGTTCTCGCCCTCACGGACCTAGTTAAAGACAACAGCGAGTTTACAATAGGACAAAACATACATATCAGGTGCGCAATCTTCACAGCTTCTATCAATCTTACTTAGCACAAATTCAAGATGTCTGGCAACCCCTTGCCATACCCAGGATTCCATCTGCTATTATGCCACAGATACCTCACAACCATCTCAGCCAGGCGTCGTTTTTACTGGCGACACACTCTTCATTGGTGGCTGTGGCCGCTTCTTTGAGGGCACAGGCGATCAAATGAAACGCTGCCTCACTTACCTCGCGACTCTCCCAGACTCCACCATCATATACAATGGCCACGAATACACCGCTGGCAACCTTGCCTTTGCCAAATCTATCGATCCAAATGGCAAAGGCATAGCCAGGTTAGCCGACCTCGTTAGCAAGAACAAGTCCACCACCGGTTTGACTACAATAGGCGATGAAAAAGAATGGAACGTCTTTATGCGTCTCGACAATGACGCCGTGAGGTAGGTCTTTTCTATTAGCAGACTACTCAAGCCGACATACACCCAGGTCTGCAACAGGCGCATCCGCCGACACACCACAAAACACCATCATAGATTCCTTGAGAACCATGAAGAATGACTTCCGAGGGTAATTTAACTCTCTTATCACGAATTGCGCGACAAGCACAGATGAAACTGTTGGTTTTTGACGATGGACGCTATCTAAGACATTGCAAATGATACGATGTAATTTTTTATTAGAACAAAACAATGTAACCACATAACATGCTTCAAACTTCACCCAAATGTATGTATATACCATGGATTGTTACCCGAGCCCAACAGCTTTGAGAATAGCTGATCGCGCGTATGGGATGTAAGATAGCGTGTACCATGTATACGCCAAGTATTCGATGATAACAAATACTGCAATGTGAATGTGTCAATTGTACTTTCCAACACGCAGCGCAAAGACGTACTGAGGCACAGGATCTATAAAAGACCAGTAAAGATGAGTTTTAGTGTAGGACGATCTAAACCATGAATTCACCTCGTTCCTCAACACAAACGCGCCGACGAATACGAGTCCTATCGAGGCCAGAAACACGACGCTAGCAACGACTCTTACTGGCTTGAACATCTTGTATCAAATGTTACAGGCGTCGGAACAAAAGGTGAGGCTTAGAACATACCAGTTTGAGCTGTTTGAAAAACTATTCCGAAAAAGATTAGTCAAGTCATAAGCCTACACTGAGCCCTCGAAAAGGATGATACAACGTACTCCAATAAGGAAGCCAGTCCCAATAAGCGTTACGATTGTCCCTATAACGTATAGAACTAGAATATTCTCGTTTCTGGCGATGATATTTGAGCAAGATGACCAACTCACTGGCGAAGATGCTCAGCTGCCCCAAAAAGAGTACGATGGCGCCCAGAATACTCAGCAAAAAACCAATAGCCAGGCTGTAAATGACAAAACAGTGAGCCTAGAAGCATGATGTGAGAAGCTATAGATACAACTGACCATCCAACAAAGCCATATAGCCTCTGTGTCCTTGTTAATCCGAGAAACTTAAACGCCGAGTCGCCTTCAAAGAACTGCGTTTCGGGTACGACTCCCCCCCCAGCTTCAAGATTGAACCACCCTTTGTTGTTGGGCATTGGCTCTTTCGTTTGTTCACTACTTGATACAGTAAAGATGTTCGAGAGTTTAGCGCGGAGAAGTAGACGATGAGCTGTGCCAGCAGCAGCCAAGGCGGGGTTTTGATACGTGTTACAAAGTCGACCAAGGTGCTTGCATAATATGTGTGCGCAGTTGATTTACAAAATTACAAAAACTAAACAAGACGAGATAGTCCAGCTACCGATTCAGACGAAATACATTGAATTTCTCATGTTCTCGTTGATGGCAGCAAAGTGCTCCCTAAAAAAGTCGAGGTGATGTTCTTCATTGGAAGTGGCAGACATGGCATCTACGTCCCCAACTGCCTCGGAAAAATGAAATTTGGCTCTCCTACAAACAAGCTGCAAAAAAGTCAGCAACGACACTAACTGGTAATTTTCAAAGACAAACATCCGCATCTATGAGAGACATGAGCACGAAAGATAGGCAACAATAGCGTACAGTAACATACAATAAACTGGGGCCGGGATTTTCACGGAACGCGTTGCACGAGAGTAGCAGTGACACAAGGCATATCTAGCCGCCAATCGTCAACAATAGCAGACTCAAATATAATCAACAGGACGCTCACGCAATGCGCTGGAGGCTAATTTTATCGGCATGGTTAACTGAAAGCCAAAGTATGATGAATCGAATAACGTACTGGTCAGCTTCAAGTCCGGAATCATTACGAAGGACGGTGTAGTGACTCGGTCGGCTCGCTAGAAGCATCCCATCAGCGGTCATCTCGTGAGTTAGCAGCAACTAGCGCTCACTTCCTTTCAGACCCGGCTGCGATTGAAGATAGAAATCGGAGTACACCGGATGAACGATATCTGGATGTGACTTAATCATTAGAGCGACATTTCCGCTTAGGCAGCTCATAATTGCCTTGATCAACCACGAATCCAGCATGAAGATTACCGTTTCCCCTCGGGTCTTGAGACTGATGGTCTGCTGGGAAAAACCTGAAGTGATGTCTTTTGCCGACCACGATGAAGGTCACTTCCGGCCATTGCCTACGATCCGCTGGGTATAGATCTGTAATGGCATCTGGACAGGTGCATGACGGTCAGCTTATGAGTTGAGCACAAATGTGTATGTTCCATACCCTTCATAGCTGCTAGCTCCCGATCACGCACAATTTTGAATTCGCCTTCAGAGACACCATCGCGGAACATAAAAATGCGTTGAGGAAGGACTGAGTGGATAGCTGTGAACCTCTTCAGCGCATTCTATGTTGTAAAGTAAGTACATGCCAACGACAGAGTTAAATGAATCTGACATGTAGCATTTCTGCAAGATCCTCAATAATCTCGGTGCGACTAGCTTGCACCCTGATTGAGGCGATATATTTAGATAATTTGGTGTCCACAGATGCCACCAAAGCCGCAACGGATGGGAGGAGACTCCCAGGTCCAGGGTGACTAACGTCGGCGCCTGTTTATCGTGAGCAACAAGAAAAGCCGTCAGATCATGCAAAACCACCTATGACCATGGTAGGGCGTTCCCCAAGATATGACATCGCCCGATCGATGGGCACGAAGTTTACTCCGCCCAGTTTTGCGTTGATCCTAGATTTTGGATGCGTAAACTCCTGCTGCACAACCGAGAAGGCAAGTTACTTCAAAATTAGATTATTGTGGTACTGGTTCGCTTTCCCTCTTGCGACATCGCCCGCAAGTTTCCTTGACCATTTCTGCATGCTCTTAGTTACACTATCCAGAAACAAAAAAGTACTTACAACGCATTGAGTCACAACTCCTCTCTCAATATCACCAAAACGTTTCACATCACGGTATAACTGTGGCGCAGAGTCGGGCAATATTGCAAGTATCATTTGCGCTTTTGCTTGTGCACCGGCCTGTGTCAATATCTGATGATAGGGCCAAAACAATGGGCATCCACTATCTGCGAAGACAGTTAGTACAGTACACTCACTGAGGCTACGTTAGAGCCTGGTGCAGCTCGGGTCACATCCTTGGGGTCGCCGACGCCTAAAGACCACAACATCAGCTGTATAACATTTTCTTCCTTACAAACGTACTCATGCCTGCATACAGCAAATGAGGTCAGGATCAACAAACCAGACCGAGTGCACTCACCCAAATTTTTCATGGCCTGTACAAGTTCTGATACAAAAGGCCGCAAGACCGAAGTCTCACAACCTGCGAAGTCCACGATTGTCCAACTACTCACGGCGCTGGGCTCCACTAACTTTTTCCGCATTACATCCCAAAGTCCTTGCCGCTAAAATTAATAGGCTAAGTGAGCAGCCAAATTGTTTAGATAGATGTCACCTGGAGTGGTATTTCATGGGAGGCCCCGAAGGCCATCTTGGGTGGCGGGAGAACGCGCCCGTTGACAAAAAGCGGCTCTGGATTAACGGCTATTCCTGCACCAATCAGAAAGGGGGACTGAGTGTACTGGAGCTGTTGCCATCCGGCACTGATGGCATCTAAACGCTGGCTTGGGCCTGAAGGTGAGAATTCCAGCGCCTCTCTGACGACATCTGGGGAAGACCTATTCTATCAAGTTTATTGGTTGTGAGATCATGGTGTTGATCTTTATGGTTACCTTGTATAGCTGTTGCACGGTCCTGCATACACTCATTGGAAAGATACCGTCCAAGCCTAGTTTGACCCCAGGAGATCCGCTACGTATAGTATATCTGTGTGCCATAGCAAAATGATCCTATAATTGATAACTGAGTAAAAGTATTGAACAAATATCAAAACAAAACAAAAAATAGGCACCGCAATTGACACCATTTCTCCGTCTTTCTCAAATTTCATCTCACCCACATTGGTAAGGACATCTTTGATGGTTTTGGAGCGTTTTCCAGTGTGGCCAGGCAGGTCGATTTCCACCTTGATACCTTTGAGAAATAATCGAAGTTTACCGAGATCCATGCGTCCTATGTCACGCAGATTTCTGACGTTCAAAAAATCTCCACAAATTTGTTCGAGGTTTCCTCGAGGAAGGCTGTTGATGGGGTATGAGCATGAGAATAACCATATCTAGGAAGTGACAAACACAACGCCAATGGTTACATCTACATTAACGATTATCCTGTCGAATGTCGCCCTCACGCTTCTGTCAAGTCACAACTTTTAACTACCCACGCAACAGAACGGGATTGTGTCAAACTTACTGGAAGTGCCCTCTCCATAGTTCTAAGGGTCGGATCTTATCACCTGAGCCTATAATACAACAATAAAAATCTACCTACTCTTCACCCAAGCATAGACAGATACTTACGTTTGTTTTGGGGAGTAAAAAAACTCTTTGCATTGTGGATCCGCGGCTCAGTCCTGGAGCAGCAGTGGTGAATAGGGCACACGTATGAGCAGGTTGAATCTTACATCCTGGGCGTAGACTGGACGAACAAATTGAGCATCGTGAGGGCGGTAGCTGCATCGCTCTCAGGATTCATGCTCTGTGGATCACCTTTGACGAGACGTCCTAGAGTGCTAAGAGCATCATCAGCTCTCCTAGTATACCTGGAGCTCAAGTCAACGAACCCGACGTCGATCTTTTTTACAAAAACAACTCTGACGCCAACTTCTCTCTGGCTTTTTGATCGGCTGATATCCCACGGAACTCGGAACTGATAGTGGTGATTAGTGGCATTGGATGTGACGATCTTTGCCTTTCGCTTACCTCTTCTGACGTGATGCGATATTCTTGGAAGGAAAATAAATTCTTTTTACCGTCATATGCTTTGGATAGTATAAGTAAGAAGGCTCAGTTAGAACATTAACATGCTTTCTAACCGCCAAGAGGGTTAAACAGGTCCGGTCGAACTGAGGTTTGAAGGCGCATCATGATTTCTGTGCCTTTCTTGCTTCCTAGTTTAAATTCACGACCTTTGGTATCCCATAGTGGCACGACGACTTGAACCAGCTATCAGACGGGTGCATGTAACGAACCAGGCAGGTATGAGCTTACCAACTGTTTAGAGTGAGAGGGTTTATCTTGTGAGGCTCATCACTGGGTATCCTCAAACCACGCACCATCGTAATGATAAACGTAGCCGCTGTTGCCTTGCGGTCTTGACCATCTTAGTTCAAACGCGTTTGTTCGGGCTCGGACTTTGATACCCTCTTGTCCTGGTTTGCGACGGGATGACATGCTGATAAGGGTAGATTCAGTTTCTTGCGTTTGAAAGCACTCGTGCAATCTGTTTAGAAGTAAAAACGAGGATAGATATGATACGTTAGATAGCCGGGACTTGCGAGCCCAAAGTTGACAATGATATCACGCTGTCGACGCTGGGCGGAAGCAAGTGCCTTTGAACATCCGGCCCAGTTGAAACCGCTTCTTAAGTGTTCTTTTCGAACGGTCACGTGAAACTATGAACATCCATCAACTATAAACATGAACATCCTTTATTCTTCGAAACGAACATGTATCATTGCCGAAGTCGTATTAAGGAAAAGTGAACATCGTATCGAGAAAGTCGGTTCTCATCAGTCGTTATTTTTTCGGCATATCCATGCCTTCGTAAGCCTGAAGCCCTTTGCGCCGCAACATCGCCATTGCATCGGAGACAGAAGCACGCGCCTTCTCAAGAGAAGGTGGTCCTCCTGGAAGACCCAGCCGCTGTTTCGTCATGTTGAGATGAGTGTAAATGCCAGGCATCACATTCGGCAGATAATCGATAACAATCTGCTCCTATGTGTGATGTTTCGTCAGACAGATTGCCATTGAATTTTTATAATGCAACCCACCTTTGGGTCCAGTACCGATATCCCGCGTTGCAACCACCACATCGCGTTCTTGAACGACTCGTCATTGGGCGGGGTAGCATAGACAAGGGCCGCAAGCTATCAGGGATCAACAGAATGGTCATGATAAATATAGACAGAAGAGCATACGCGGTGCATGGCAGTAAGTATTACAGGCTGTGACAAAGGTCCAGGCCTGTCAAGGGGCATTACGACATCCGCGTTCGTACGGGACAACAAAATTTGCAGATCTCTCAAATCCTCGCTTAAAACGGCAGGCAGGAATATGGACTCCCAAGTTTCGTTGGCATCCAAGGCTTCCTTGGTATCGGACTGCGGTTGCTGTTGGGTCTGAGCTTGAGGTGGAGGCTGCGGAGGCGGGGGCTGTGGAATTGTCGCAGGATGTGAAGCTTGAGGCGCGGCAATACCAGACGAATACCATGTCTGGTGAACCGCAGGCGGAGGTTGTGGACCTTGTTGGGGCGGATGCGGCTGTAGTTGATACTGAAGAGTCCCTAACTTGTGGCCATAGTTCGCAGAAGCCTGAGGAAGAGGCGCATTTTGTTGGCGGGCTTGCATTTGGGTGATAGCTCCTGGAGCTGCTGGCGCGATAGAACTTGGCGAGTTGCGGGTCTGTGATTGCTGGAGGTTATGAAGGGGGGTATTCGAACTTGGGCTCAAGAACTTCACATGGTCGGACAATGTCCTGACTGTGTGTTCTAATTCATGAATTGAAGTCTGATAGTCAGGTCAGTATAACAGCAGCACGACGTATGAGGTAAAACCTACCTCTTGGTTTCTGATTAAGTCGCGCTGCCAAGACATCAATTCAGCTTTAAGACCATGTATCTCATGACGAAGCTCTTGCGATAGTTCTTGATGCATCCTATTCATTTGCTGATTGTAAAGGGGAACGAACGTCTTTGACATTGCCTCTTGTACATGTCCGCTGAGCAGAGGCGTCAAATTTGTTGATAATACATGCGCGAAATGAGCAGCAACATCAGGGCGGAAAAGTAACTTTTCCAATTCGCCAGGAAGGCTCTTAAAGAAGATGAGTTTGGTCATTGCACGGGGACAGAAGGAAGAACTACCTGGCTGATGAAATTTACCAGGCCTTGGCCCACTTGATCGTTGAGCGCAGCTTTCACCTCAGTTTTCGTTATGTTCTCTAAAGATGGAAGCACAGAGTTTTGTACTTCGCTTTTGACGGCCATCTCAACAACCCGCGTTGTGTTTCGCGTGAGCTCGGTAGAGATCAACTTGAGGATTTTTTCTTGGCGCGCGAAATCCTCAGCTTGCTCGTGTGCACGAGCGTCTTCCATTCGCTGATCTGGTGGGTTCAAGAGTGTAAGCATGGAATATAGCAAAGTTATGAAGTCTGCATACGTTGCTTGTCCATTTCCTTACCAATTAAGCGCCCCATACGAGTGTGAAGATTTTCTTCCGTTTTCTTCATCTCCCGGTTGATCGTCTGACTTAGAGTTACTTCACTTATGACCAGGGCGTCCGAGCGCCCGTTCTGATCCTTGGTTGCAACCTCCCTTTCTTTTGAGATGACCCCTCTGGCTTTCCCTTTGACCTTTGAATCATCTCGACTGAGCTCACCCTCCTCAGAGCCGGGCGTACGGGGGCGAGGAGGAAGTGGATGGAAGGGTGCTGGTTGCATTGGAACGTTCACCGTAGCTTGAAGAGCCGGGCGTTGATTTTTGAGGGCGGGCAATGACTGCGAGGAAGGTGGGAGAACGTCTGCTGGCAATTGACTTGCTGTCGACGCCATCGCAGATTCAAACCACTCCTTACGAATGAGCACCTGGTCGACGCCACTGGGATGAACCGAGAATGCTACGACTGCAAGTTCACCGGGGGGCAGCTTGGCCGCTGAACACGCAGCAAGAGCTTCTTCGCCATTCGGGTCAGCCTCCGCGGTAAGGATAACGAAATTTATAGTAAGTTTGGGTCCGGGAAACTCGACAATCTGGTCAAAGCCACCTCTGATTGCTTCTTCGCCGCCGACTACCGTTGACTCAAGACTTATCCTACAAGCTATCAAACTCTCCCGGCGACAGTTGGCGACCCACAGGGTTTGAATCCTGGAGTCATAACTAGCATGTCCAAACATTTCGTTGTCTTCTTGATCGTTATTGACAAACTTGATCGTCGATAATACTTGTTTTGTTGTAATGGACAACAGTTGGAAAATGGTGCCATTTTTGCGACCGACGACAATGCCACCGTCGACGAATGTTAGGGAAGACGGCATATCATCACCTCGAATTTTATGGGTCGTGTACGGAAGTTGGTCATGTAGATTCCAAACGGTCAACGTAGAATCAGCAGAAATCGTAGCGAGAGCATAGTGCAAAACATCGAAATCGAAGGAGACAACCGACTAGGTGCTGTCAATCAAGACATGCTAATGAGGGAGCTGTAAAAAGCTTACTGTTGAAACGGTAAATACTTGGGATATGTGGGGAAGGCTAGAAGCCGGTATAGGTTGGGCGTGGTGGTGAGAGAGGTTGACTACGTCAAGCAGATATATTTTATTTTCTGACGCAACAGCAAGTGTATCCGGATCTTTGGGATGCCATTTGATAGCCCGAAATCCATCATCACTTGAAGGTTGGACACACAAAATTACTTGTCCGCTATGACGCCATCAAACAATGATTATTAACAGAAGAATAACAAACATACGGGACGTCATCGGTAATAACTTCTGGCAATTCCCAAATAACACAGCCACTGTCGGACGTTATTACAGCAAGCCTGTTGCCGTGGACGGCCATGTCCATGACAGTAGAGAGAGGTGAGAAGACAGGAGGAAGCTGAAGCAGGGTACGGTCGCCACTGGATCTTGAGATTACACGAACACGCCCTGTTTGAATATCAGGGTGAAATCAAGGCCTAGCAAACTACACCCGAAGACCTTACCTCGAGTCATAGCATATGCTACCCAATGTGTAGCCCCAATTGTATTACCAGGAAGGAAAACTGTATCCTGCCTTACAAGAGCAATCGCAGTAGACTTGACGGATTCACGGGGGGCCTGAATTTCCTCTAAAGGCTGGGAAACGTCAAAGACGATAGTTTGAGGTTGTGGGCTAGAGAAAAGGACACTTATTATTTGTTCATGCAAGAAATCGATGCGCTCACGTAGGGGACTGTTGTTTGGCGCCTTTCGACTGAATGGGAGCCTTGACCCTGCCGTTGCTTCCACGAGGGACTGGTGAACCATCCTTATCTTTCCCATTTCCGGCTTGATGCAATGGAACGCTTTGTGGGTTGGGAGGAACATCCGCGGAGCGGCCCTGATTACGCTGTGTCTTTGGAGGAGACAAACGTGGTGACTCTGCGCGAGTAGGAACGGGCTTAGGTGGAAAGGGAGGAGGGGGGACCTTGGACGTCAGATTCTCTGCTTGAGAGAAATCAAAAGGCTCATAACTCGAGGTCGGTTGATGCTGAGTGGAAAGCGTTTGCCCTCGACTGAGATGCTCTAGCAAGTTTTCTACGGACTGTCGTTTAGGATCGGAGATTGTTGTCCAGGATCCAGAATCCTCATTACCACTCGACACGCTTGAAGGGTGAGCAGGGACGGGTTTTTTCTTGACTGAACTGGTTGATGATGAAAGGTGATCGAATGGAGAAATGTAGTCAAACATTGACTTGCGAGGCGACGAAGATGGGTCTTGCTGTTGTTGTTGCTGGACGTGCTGGGGAGGAGACTGTGAGGAAACTGGCAGTTGCGATGGTTGCTGTGTTTGTTGAAGCGTCTGTGTCCTTTGAGTTGCCTCAGGGGAAGACGTGGTTGGAGCGTTATAAGGTCGATAGTCTCCCTCACGCAGTGAGGGGGCATATGGTGGAGAAGGAGCAGATTGTGAGGTTTGGGTGTCTGTAAAATTAGATCTTGGAGGGTTCCTGTGGTGATAATAACGAAAGAATTGAGTACAAGGCTGTCTTTTGGGAGAGAAAGGACGAAGATAAGCGGTCACACAGCATATTGAAAGCCGCCCTCATGTAAGTATCGTGTTAGCCATGCAGCCACAGCTTACAAACGAGAAGGAGACAAATTAAGACGCGAGAGACATCGCGGGTATGTGATTGAAGAGGGCGCAGTCGATAAGAATTGCACGAGGATAGCTAATATACCGAATAAGAATGAACTCACCCTGCCATCAGTTGTTCCAGTAGAAACTTTCCTGTGTTTTCGTTATGAGTAGGAGTTGAGCCTGAATTTGAACGTTGCGAAGAGCCAGGAGGGGTTGGAACTTGTTGTGGAATTGAAGCGGGAGCGACAGTCAAAGGTGCGCCACGAGCGGATACGGTGGAAGGACTGCTTCCTAGAAGAGAAAGAAGAGCGCTTTGGTGTTCAGCATTTGACGTAGAAGGTGGAATCTGTTCTTCGGAGGAAGATAGTAAAGAAGATGCAGAGACAGAGCTGGTATAATTGTCAGATACATGTCCAGGTGACTGGTGCTGTTGATCAGAAGATGGAACAGTAAGATGATGAAACAGAGCGTCGATTTGGCTCGAAGGGTTTGTGGGAGGTTGCTGATTCTGCAGAGATTGAGGCTGAGCAGGAGGCGATGAGCCACGGGAGAAGAGCTCGTGCAGAGGGTTACGGGCTTCCATTATCCCAAGCAGCGACTAACAGAGGGACGTCAACGTCAAGAGCGGTGAAGGAGGTGAAGGAAAACTCGGAGAGTATCGACTGTTGGGAGGCGAAACACGCGTTTGGCACGTTGCTTTCGGTGTTTGCCGAATCACGTGATAGCGTCACACGAAATAAAAATTGAGGTGTTTTATGGATACGGTATGCGCGATTTTTTGGATATGGGCATGTGGCTATCAAATAGCGATAAACATACACAGGGACCATTTTGTATATAAAGAGCCACTAGCAGCTTGATATCTCACAATCCAACTCAGACTTATACTACTCCAAGCACCGATTACGAAAAATATGTTCACTGTGAGTCCATACCCCCCCATCTGATCCCAACCCCTCATGTCCTCAACATGCTGTCTTCAGGCCACCGAAGCTCCCGTTTCCCAGCACTGCGGCAACAGCAGCTGCAAATGCGGCGAAAGGTGCGTACCGATACTCTCACAAATCTTATCTGATCCTCACCACAAACAATTCTTGTAGCTGCGGCTGCAAACCCAATGAATGCAAATGCACCTGAGTTGCATCACCAATATCCCGCTTTTAATGCAGATGTGTATTTGTATAACCAATGACTTGAATAACAACCCTTATGCTTTATTGTAACCCATTACGATGCTACTTGAGATTTATAATGATCACACAAGGTAGATGCTCCAATAAATCCTTAGTTGGAAAGTTGCCGTCCTGTTGCCGTTATTATCATCTAGATGATATATCAAGCTCAAGCTCAAACCTGGTGACTACTTACCCATGTCAAAGTACCTACGACGCCTCATGGGGTCTAAAACTACCAGCTGTTCGAGCAGCTTTTGACAGTCAGATGATAGCGCCACCTTGTCCACTTGATCAGGGTACGTTTCCAACAGCAGTCGCTTATAGTACACAATAGATTCAATACACCCTTGAATTGGAATCAATCATGATAGGAACCAGATGCAACGATCACACTATACATTTACTGTCGGGTTGCTCGTCCAATAGTTCTTGTATGGCTTCAATCTCGCTCTCCAGTAAAACCTTATCGTTACCTGTGAATCGTTATCCATAGAACGCCTCGGTTGATGATTGGTATGCTCTACCTTTTCCCATAAGCCAGCGGTGGTACATCCATACACTTTGATCATTCGGATCGGTGTACATGGCATTCCTCAATAGTTCGAATTCTACATATTGTCACATTCAGGGACAAACAAATCCCAGAAGATTACTCACCTGCTTTCTGGCTGAATTGATCAGATATCTTGAGACCGTCCTCCAGAGAGCTCAAGATTTTGGAACGTTGATGCCATGCGCTGAAATTAGAGATGTTTGCTTCAATCTTACGAGCCGTGTATGCAAGCTCCGACTTCTCTGATGGCTTGATAGGCATACTTTCAAGGACATATCTCCTATAATTCCAGGCATGAACTAAGATAACAGCTCTCAGTGATCCACGGCAAGTAAATATCGTGTTCAGAACGTACTCACAGTTCCGCGGATCTGCATCCAGCATTTTCTCAACAACGTACAGTTCTTTATTCCAATTCGCTTTCCTCCAACCATCGGAGTCACCTTCATTTTCCAATTCCGGCCCACGAGGAGTATTCTCAAGGCACCATCTACGATGATTCCAGATCCAGTATACTTTAGGATGTGTTTTCAGTGCCGCCATTGTGTTGCTCAATTCATCCAAGATCAGAGTATTTATGTCCTCCTGAGAGCTGGCGAAATTTGGGGTTGATGTTGCATTAAAACATAGTAAGGAAAATCCGCGTACACATTTAAAAATATGTCATGGAGGTAAATTTGGCGGCGATAATTCCAGATGGTGTAGAACTCGGGATTGACCTTGAGTAATCTCGACGTTAGATGGAGTGCTTCACGAGACATGTCCTTTTCCTTCTTCTATTCGCATCGTCTCTACGATAAGTTACGCAAGGCGACGCCTGTGGTTGAATTACGAACTCTGGAAATAACGCTTTCGGTGAGAGCAAGGTATTCATCAATTTTGGCCTTTTCTTGCAATCTTCTGGCCTCGGCAGCTTGTTTAGAATGACGAACCCTTTTCACTCCGTGCTGAGATTAGCGAAAAAATAAAAATGAGATAATATAGCTTGGATGGTGCAAAATACTGACCATGGCTGTAGTAATCACTGCTTGGATCTGCCAACCACAGGTTCAAAATGACATTGTTTACAGTAAATAGTAGATAAATCTTGACGCTCTAATTTGCTTCATCTATATAACCCAGTTATAACGCTCTGGCTTTCCAACATTCGATGGTTTACATGGCGAGAGCCATTTGATCAAACACGCATTTCATGTGGGCCAACGGTTCACTTCAATGGCACAGATATCTTCCCACATTGCATCCCAACCTTCGTCTGCTAATCGAGGCTGTTGAACCAGTTTTGAGATTGTTACTCGGGACTCTTCGAAAGACGTCGAATGACTGCGAAGCGTGTTCACCATATCCATATGAAGATTCAAGGATTGGTGATACGGTATTATGATTGAGGAAACAGATGTTACTGATGTAGATAGAAAATCACTATGCTCAGACTGGATTGGGAAGGGAGATCATACCGAATTTTTCCAACGACCAGGTCACCCACAAAGGCTCTTCGGAGACCCATCGCCATCCCTTCACCTTCGACGCCTCAAAAAGGAGTGCTTCCATATTTTCGATGGTCGTGTTCATCCGACGAAACTGTTTTTGCTTCATACACCAATTAGCTGGAAAATCGCTAGAAATGTTTTTGGTATTACAAGCTTTGCAACAGATACATCTAGCTCCGAGATATATTTGTCCATTGTTAGAAGTTTAGGACCAACCAGCACCATACTTGGAATTCTATCAGGCGTCAAGGCGATCTCGTTGCTTCAAGAATTAAACAATCTTTTCAACTATCTGATATCATTGGGAATGAGCATACTCTAGATCAATGCGGGCGTCTATCAAACTTTTGGCAGCTTTGAGACCATCAATAAGCACAAGATCATCCCATGTTTCTGTGATTGAGCGGAGTTCTAGGAGCAAAGTCCGAATTTTTCTATGGTAAGTTGATTCTGCATATCGCGAAGGCGACGACTGGTTGTGCTCGACCTCGACTGGAGAGGCTGTAGGAGTGGATGGGCCCCGAAAGGAGGCCAAACGGCTGCTCATTGGAACAGTTGGGATTGAAATTGTGTTTGGCACCAAAGGCGATCATAAATAAAAAATCACAAGAGAAAAAAAAAGTTTTCATACACATCATCTTGCCATGGGGCGCAGACGAAAGAACAGAACACATCTTAAGGGGGCGTCTGCAAAGCAGACAGTTGATGCACCTAGGTCGTTTATCATTAAACATGGTCGAGTTGGCTCTTCTCTTGCCCAACTTGTACGTGATGTTCGGAAAGTCATGGAGCCCAACACAGCTAGTCGACTGAAGGTACGGTTTTTTTTAGCAAGATCTCTTTTGCAATGGCTTACGATAAGATATTTTATCACAAGCAAGGAGCGAAAACGTAATAAACTCAAGGACTTTTTGACGATGGCACCTGCCCTACAAGTTACTCACTTGCTTGCGTTCACCTTGACTCCAGTTGCGCCATCGCTACGCATCGTACGTTTATCTTCAGGTCCTACTTTAAGCTTTCGGGTGGAACGCTATAGCCTTATGAAAGACGTATTGAATGCTTCACGAAGAGGCAGAAGCATGGGGATGGAATATCTTACGCCGCCTCTGGTAAACTGTTCTTTCTGTCGAGCCCAACGAAAATGCACTAAAACAAGTTTATAGCTGGTGTTGGCATCGTTTCCTCCTGCATCTCCAACAACGCCGCACCATATCCCTCTCCTTATGAAAGCATTTCAAACCATGTTCCCACCTCTTTCACCCAATACCCTTACGCTCTCTTCCGCGCGAAGGGTTGTACTTGTGTCGTACAATGCAGAGGGTGAAACAGTTGACTTCCGCCACTATCTGATCACAGTGAAACCCTACGGTGTTTCGAAACGCGTTCGACGTGTTCTTGAAGGGGCCACCAAAGCGTCTTCAGCCTCAGGCATTCTGGATTTGGGAAATGAAATGGATGTAGCGGATTTCATGTTACGGAGGAGGGGAGAGCCTGGCCCGGACGGTGGGTACGAAAGCGCTGTCTCGTCAACAGAAAGTGTTGCAGGTGATGATGGAGATGCGGTCAGTTTAGCTGATGACTATGTTGGAAGGAATAACAAGAAAGGGCAAAAGAGGGCTGTTAGGCTCGACGAGCTCGGGCCGAGAATGGAGCTACGATTAGTTAAGGTTACAGAGGGTGTTCCTGGGAAGGAAGGAGGGGTGATATATCATCATTTCGGTGAATATATTAATATTATCTTGATGAAACCAACCTCATCAGATTTCCAGTGAAAAAAACAAAGAATGAAATCAATGCTCTGAAAGCTGAGCATGCTGCGAAAGTGAAGTTGAGGCAGGAGCGGCGGGAGGCACAAGAACGGAATGTCGAGAGGAAAAAAGGACCTAGCCAGGACAAAATTGATCAGGAGACAATAGATGAAGTGGATGAAAGCGAACAAGCTGAGCAAGAGAATGGTGATGACGACGAGAATGAGGATGGTAAGTGGGACGAAGAGGAAGAGATCAGTGACGACGAAGACAACGAACTTTTTGATGATGAGGATAAATTTGAGAGCAGTGCTGAAGAGGAACTAGAGCGGCCGGCAAAAAGATTCAGGAAACCGTAGCGTACTCTATCAATCCTAGCTAGGTAATGTTGTTACTGGTTGTTCACTCTATTTGCTGTACCCAGGCCAACAGTACCGAGCATATTATTGCAGAATCGATGTACCCTCATTCTAACGCCATCCCAACTATCCAGCGCCGGACGTACATCCAAATAGAAGGAAAGGCTATTGGGAGTCGTAGCTTCGGAGCGTCCTGTGTAGAAGTCAATAATGTAACGTGTTCGTACACCACAACGATCCACAATCCAGTCATGTCTATCGAAAGGTGCAGCGTACCTATTGAACTCGAAAAAATCAGTCAAAACTCGATGAATAAAGGTCTGAACAAACCCAAGCAACATATTCCAACGAGCTTTCGGGCTGTGTTGATGAGGTTTCCCTTGAAAGTTGACTAGCTTCACGCCGCCACAAGCCTCGCCGCCTCGACCAGCCTCCCACTTCATGACCTCCGCCCAAGCACGCTCATTGACAGCATTGTGTATGGGGACGATAGCCTTCATATCGGTGGCCTGAGGGTTATGATCTTTGCGAGCCATGGCAGAGAAAAACTGAGCTTCTGAAGGGTAAACCCAGTTACCATCCGAAAGCCTTGGAATAGAGGATGTTTGACGTTCTGTAGACAGTTTGGCCGATGATTGTGACTGAGCTGAAAAGAAACGAGTCCATGGGGAGCTCGACTTTTTATCAACAACTGGGCATTGGTCTGCAGCAGATTCTTGAGAGCTGGAGTGGTCGACTGGACATTTTTGTGAAGACATGATGGGTTAAGTTGGGAATGGACCAATCCCGCGGGGTTCCGCGGCGTGGGAATCACCAGCAGCTCGGTTCCGGGTATATATAATAACCGAATACATTGTATACTTATACCTTATGATGAGAAGGCATTTCTGCAACTTCCTCCCAAATGCCTTCATCACAGCCCGTTTTCTCGACCCCCCTGACAAGGTTGTTCAAAATCAACCACCCCGTCATGCTCGCTGGGTCAGTCGTACCCTTATAACGTCTTTCAAAAAATGTTATTAACAAACCAAACCAACTTAAGCATGAACGTTGCAGCAGGTCCCAAGCTGGCCGCGACTATCACCAATTCAGGTAGCAGACGATTTCATGCCAACTCTGCCATCTTCTGTCTTATAAGTTTGTAGGTGGTATTGGTGTGATTGGTGGTGTCCGCCAAACACCAAAGTTCCTTCAGGGCTCTATTGACGAACTCAAGGACCACCTGGAAGATAAAAATGCACCCTTTGGTGTTGACCTTTTGATACCCCAGGTTGGAGGCAACGCAAGAAAAACAAATGTTTGTCGCTTGCAATCACAGTAGCATGCTCTTGCTTTTGCTCATGCCTTGATTGCTAGAGGGATTATACAGACGGTCAACTCCCGGAGCTTGTCGACGTGATCATAAAAAGCAAAGCGTCGCTCTTTGTGTGCGCCGTTGGTGTGCCACCCAAATGGGTTGTAGACGAGCTCCATGCTGCAAACATACCCGTCATGAAGTGCGTAATTGTGGGCCCCATATACCCACCTCTTACTCACATCAGCGACCTAGTATGATTGGGCATCCCAAGGTTTGTATCTCGTCCCGCGGTGATAGCCAAGCGCATGTGTTCAAAGTTCTGAAATTTTTCTCGTCCTTAAGCATGTAGCAAAAGCACTTGCACAGGGTACTTGCATCTTTATGATTGCGCATAGATCACTTTCCAATGCTGTTTAGGCGTCGATATTATCTGTGCCCAAGGTGGAGAAGGAGGTGGTCATACAGGGGATACCGCGTTTTCAATTCTCATTCCTACTGTCGTCGACCTCTGTAAAGGCAAAACGAGTCCACTGTCAGGTGAACCCATCGTCGTCGTGGCAGCCGGTGGGATTGCAGACGGTCGTGGTCTAGCAGCTGCTCTTTCGTCAGTCATTTCTTTCGTCGGTACAAAAATTGGCTTCATTTGGGTCTCGTCATAGCTATGGTGCTTCGGGGGTCTGGGTCGGTACGCGCTTTGTTGCTAGCGTCGAAGCTAGTGCACCCAAAAAACACAAGGAAATGGTCCTCACTGCTGGCTATGACGATGTCGTACGCACCACGATTTACACCGGACGGCCTATGAGTGTCCGGAAGACACCTTATGTGGACGAATGGTACGTCACGACTCTTGTCCGAGGAGGTTTTAATGGATTGGATGGAGTTAACAGGGAGTCTAAGAGACGTGTTGAAATGGAAAATATTTTGTCTGAGGGTAAGATTCCTCATGAAGTTGAGCTGTTGAAGCACCCAGAAAAGTCTGTGCCGGGCTTATCATGTAAGTTGGGCAACAATTTATCTCTCTGAGATCCAGGAAATGAACTAGTATAACCAGGGTTAATGGGTAGAGTCGCAGGTTCTATAAATGTTTGTATCTTTGTTATTTTACAGGCCATGGCAACCCCTAACCAAAATTGAATTCGGTAGGATATCAAACCTGCCAAGGAAATGTAAGCTGATTTTTGATGCTGCGGCATTCACAATTTGACCTATATTGTTCACAAGTCTCGACGAGTTGGTTACCACGGCAGCCGCCAGTTTGCGGGATGCCCAGAGCCTTCTAGTCATGCGTTCTAAGCTGTAGAGTCTGACTGTTTTGGAATCTTGGATAATAATGGAACAATATACTTGCAGGAATCTATCCCGATTTTTTTACACGCGCACATGCACTTCCTAACTTAACTTACTAATACCGCTTCTGGAATATCACGCACATTATCACGAGGGTAAGAAGAAGCTCGCAAATGTAATCATATATATAGCCGCTTCGGTGGACGAGCTGTGCAAGGCTGCAGTATGATAGACCTTTTGCTTCTCTTATTCTCCGTTTTGAGTCCAGTGCTTTGCATATGGCTCTATACCAAGTGGCGTTATGTTGGCCCGCCTGACTATTCGTACTTATCCGGCGTACCAGCCCCAAAGCCGTTGTGGAAATTTAACATCGATCTGGCAAAACCTAGACCTTATCGTCCATTTCGGTGGGCATATCACCAGAATATGGGTAAGACTCTTTCATTGCAAATAGATTATGCTAAGTCGGCTACATCCAGCCTTGAAAAAGATGGAACCAGACTGGTGGTTAGAACTAGAGTCGACATATCGCGAGCGAGTCGAACAGCGCAAGGGGTTGTATGCCAAGCTCGGTAAGGCGATCTTGGATGATCTACCAGGGAGTGAAGCCGCATGTAGGGAGCTCATGGAGATGGTCATACAATTTCTCTCCACTCGATATCCCAATCAATTTCGGATTGATTGGAGATCCGGAGTGTTCTACAACCACATCCTTGGAACATCGTCCAGCGTAAAAGCGGTCAACCCTCTTCATTTTCTCCTTGATCATGTTCCGGAGGACTTCCTCATTGTACAACCTGATGAAAAGACCGGATTGTATTGCTTGCGTGCAGCCGTCTCATGCTCGGCCGTGGGCTGGAGACTCCAAGAGAAAATGGGGAAACCTCTCCACGAAATTCATGCGCCAGTTCCTGACTACAAGCAAACAATAGAATTCTCCATGAATCGGTGAGCCAGGCCACCTGAATGCCAAGCACAGAATGCTAAGGAGCCTTCAGATACTTTTCGAAGCTGGCTTGTGACAAGCCCATCCAAAGAGGGTCTTGGGCGCTGGAAATAGGACAACCATTATATAGTCAGCCGGGCCACGAGCACTACAAACTGCGGGACTCCCAGTTGCCAGATCTTGATGTGAAAGATATACATTTACGTGTCGACTGGCAGACACTGCGGCGGCTGCCCGTATCTCGGGCTATCGTTTTCAACTTCAAGGCACTATTTACGCCAGTCACCGACTTCAGGAACGAGCCGTACATCCCGAAGTTGCTGGCAACGGTTTTGCGTGAAGGAAAGCCATCGCTATTACGGTACAAGTCCACATATCATGTCGAGCACAAAGTACTACCGTTGTTAGACGTGTGGGCAAAGGAACAAGAGCAGAAAGGCTGGGTTCCGGAGGACTGGAAAGTAAGAACACTTGACGAGGATCCATACTACCCAGGATGGGATAAACCACAATGAGCGTCTTGATAATTTTGTATCTTGTTATTACCTCCTAATAATCCAATCTGTGCGTTGGCAAATATCTCATATCGACTAATTCGACTCCAAAAGCTCGGCCAACTCGCGCTCCTCATCTTCGGTAATTTGAAAATTGCCAGTTTCGCGTGCGACAACTGGAAGGGGGGGTTGTTTGGTATGTTCAACATAAGCATTTCGAACTGGAGCTAAGAGAGCTATCGACAATAGTGAGAGTCGGTATACATTTGATTCGGGTGTCGCTTACTGGCGAGTTGCCATCTTCGGATGGTACCATCTAAACCTGTACTTATAACCCAAGGTTCTACCCGTACTTTTCTATCACCACCGGTCATGGTTCGCTTCCAAAATCGGATTGCTGTGATGTCGTGCCAATGAGCATCGAAAACATTCACCAATTCTGGCTCCTCAAGTACTGATATATCATACACCCGCAGCACGTCTCCAGCGCCAGTGATCAGGTAAGGCTCCGCAAGCTCAGTCAACGATAGCGGAAGAATAGACCTAACAGCTACGGGGTGAGGGATCGACGCAGTAGGCCTTTTTGATTGCCTATTTTCTGGCTGCACCTGCGTGGTCTCGTCTGACGAGGCTATGAATACCCGATGAGTGGGTGGATTGACGTGTAACTAAAGGCGTACCAGTCCAAAGATATTCATTACCATACATCATTTCGTTGATCCGAGTTCGGTGGTGAGTGAATTCTTCTTGAAGAGTCCCTCGCCACCGTCCGTCCTCTTTTGTCAAAATCCAAACTTTGATTATGCCCATTGTATCTGCAGTATAAAGAGTCGCGGTGTTGGACGAAAGCGATTTACCCTCCAAACATTCAACAGGCCGTGTGTGTGACGAGATGGAGCCGATAGTTTGCAGTGGCTCATTTTGGCGAAGATCAGACAAGTCCCTGTTCGGTTCTCGTTTACAGCAATGGTAAAAAAATCAACACGCGTACCAGAACCGTACCACCTTGTCTGATCCGGACGAGACCAATAGGTGGAGCGACGATAAAACGAGTAAGCACTTCACAAAGTCGCTGTGGGCGTCCGACGTTGAAGACAACAAGTCTTTTGTCTTACAAATATGAGCGATCGGATCGTCAGACGTTAATTTACCTACATCTGTATCCCAGAGCTTTATGGTCTTGCACCGCGACAGTCAATACACTGAGAAGGACGAGAATCAAGACGCGTTACTTGATCCCATGAGCCAGTTATTAGAATTTCTCCTTTACCAGATGAGTATTCTTTGTCGTAAAACGCCAGCGTTGTTACTGGTCCAGTGTGGGCCTTGAAAAGCTGGGTTGTTTTTCCTGACTGTCAAAAACATCAATGGAATTTTACTATAGTGAATCCTCATAAAAAACCTTCAAGTCAAGCTTCCTCACTACAGCAGTGTTTTCGGCTATCCAAGCATAGTTATCGCGTATCTGAATGGATAGGGCCTTCCCAGAGAGCTGGATCGGATCACCAAGCGTTTTAATCCTTTCTGCCTTTTGTCTGCGGGCCTTTCGTGATGGAAATTTATTAGAGCGTAAGAGGAGAGATGATAACGGACCTCATCTAGGATCAGGTGCGCCTCAGAAACAATGAAGTTGGAGGTTTCACTTGTCATCGTTCCAAGAGCTGATGGAAAGTATGTAGCATTGGTTGTACAGTTCGATGGCGACGAAATAATTTACGTTTACGTAATTGAACATGTGTTCAATGATAATAAAAAATGCGATAAATTGTGTTTTAACAATACAAATCGGGGCGGGTTATGCCCGGCGCATGGCTACACTACTTGAGGTGCGAAATAAAGAACGAAACTATGAGTATACAGAAAGCGGGATATATCAAGATGGGCAGCATATAGGGTGGCCAACAATACTACTCGACCTGAAATTGGCACAAGGTAACCAACCAGTAGAGTAAAGGGAGCGGATAGATAATCGATACAGATCCAGGCAAGTGATAGTAAGCTGAAAACGAAAAGGAAGGTGGGCGGGTATAACACAGATAAACCCTCAAGTGTAAGTGTAGGGAAAAACCAGGTGGAAAGAACCACAGACAAGGCGAATCATAAGACTCGAATTAAGTCGATTAGAACTCGAGGAACTGATAGGCTATTGGGTCGAAACGTTGATGAAGTGCGGGTGGTTGTTCCTCTTTTATGAGACCAGGCATCTCATCCACAGGTGGGAGGGGGAGATGCAAAAAATGGCGGGTATCATCCACGGAAGACGTATGGGGAATAATAGGAGCCTAAGTGGCAGATGTCACTATACGAGCATAGTATCGTCTTGATTACTTACGTTGATTTCACGACGTTCAAGTGCATCCCAATCTACGCCTCTGAACCAGGGATGATCCAGGATATCTTGAGGGCCACCATTCATGTTCCCGAGGCGCTTTGTACGATCTGGATTCAAGAATTCCCGAATGAGACTGCGAGAAAGATGGTCCATAGTGCGAGGCCAATGAATGTGGCCACTCAGGATCTTCTCGTAGATGCCATAAGGTGATTCATCAAAGAAAGGTGGATATCCAACAAGCATCTCGTAACAAAGAACGCCACACGCCCACCAATCTGCCGCTTTACCATGGCCATCAGACTGGATGATTTCAGGGGCAAGGTACTCCGGAGTTCCACATAGCGTCCAAGTACGATCGTCAACTATTTTTGCAAAGCCAAAATCGGTCAATCGAAGGTAGCCACGAGCATCGAGAAGGAGGTTTTCCGGTTTTAAGTCGCGATAGATGATGTTAAATGAATGTAGATATTTCAGTGCAAGGATAATAGTTGCGAGATAAAAACGAGTGACATCTGGCGTGAAGCGTCTAGCACGCCGAAGGTGTGTGAAAAGTTCGCCGCCGGGAACATAGGACATCAGCATATAAACATTGAGGCTGTCCTGGAATGTGGCAAATAGGTCGACCACAAAAGGGTGGGAAACTCGCGAGAGAATATATCGCTCTGCATTCACGTGTTCAACTTGGCGAAGCCGAACTATTTCTGTCTTACGGAGGACTTTCATCGCAAAATGATTTTGAGTGCTCGGATGGGCAGTAGACGACCGGTGTCGCACAAGTAACACTCTTCCAAAGGTGCCCGTGCCTTAGTTAGAGAGTTATTGCTCCGATAGAAGTACATGGTCAAAAAAGCACTGACCTAAAGTACCTCGTACTTCAAAATCCGATAACTTCAGCCCGGACCTCTGGAGGTGCACCTGCTCGTCTTCCAGAAGTCGGAGGGGGCGCTGGGGAACCGTCATATTTTCTCTATCAACTTCCATTTCTGCGATATTGGTATCGTCACGAGCATGTTTGACGGCGACAGAGTTATCAGAATGGGGTACGCCGCGTTCTGGGCCACTATAACGGGGTTCCGCGTCCACAATTATTGCATCTCCGCCCCGCTCGCTGTGGCCGGGAGACAAGGGCGGAGTCATAGGAGCATCGGAGGCAATGACTTGTGATTCTCGGCGAATTGAAGTAGCTGAGTTGGCCACAGATGCCCGACGAGTAGCTTCAAGAGCAACAGGAGATGGATGAGGGATTACAATCGAAAGGGATGGCATGAGGCTAAAGTGACTTTTTAGTGTGAAGTTTTCCAAGAGTTACGATAGAGAATGATAGCGAAGGAGGACGAAAGAAGGTTTGGACTAAGGCTAGGAGACCTGTTGCCGGTTCGGAAACTGGTGTTCCAGGCAAAAGATGCTTAGCTCGATAAGCGTAAGTGGCGTGAGTTTATGGGCGAAACGTACAAGATGATGCGCTCTGCGCTGGCTGGGGACGTGTGTCTGTATGAGATGGTAGCTTTTATAGACCGTGCAGGGCAGAAGCCATCTAAACAGTCAGCGAGCAGGAACAAGCGACGCTTCTGCTTCACATCAAAAAACTTCGCAACGCAATCATCATGTGACTAGGAAGGCAACGACGACGCTACTGAGCAACTCAAGATGTCGCTGTCAATATGTGGGACTACAGTTCAAATTCTTTGTCCAGGTACATACATGCATATTACAAGGACTAGTTTCATACACCAAAAGCAAATGTCGGAGCACCATATAAGTTCGCTACTACATGGACATCACCATCCTCGCCGGCACCTGCAGCGACGTAGATCGGAACAAAATGTTCTGCTCTCGGATGCGAAGCACGGAACCCTGGATGCCGCGTCAAATTTATCATCGCCTGTTTACGTTTCTCTGCCTAACCAGTGGAGTTAACAAAGGGATGATAAGAGCGTCATACAACGCTTACATCTTGAGTAGTAACAGCATCAAAGATAGCTCTGTCAAACTCTTTGTGTATAGGCTTGCATGTCTCTGGCGTAAATGAGGCCCAATCCTGCAAGTTGTGGATGGTCAGTCCTCCCGAAATGACCAAGATACCTTCTTTTCTATAATTTTTGGTCAGAACACTGTCACTAGTCTACGTTTTGTTGAAACGCAAACCGTAATTGTGCAACTGCTTTCCCAACGTCCCAATTCTTCTCCGGACTTAAACTGGAGTCAATCGATACTTGCACGACTGGTATATCCGTGAATTTGTCACCAAACATAATTCGGAAGGGGACAAAGACGCCGTGATCAAGCCCTGGTCCGGAGAACCCTCGCCCGTCACTACCACGGGCTTCAAGCTTTGAGGATGTCCTTGCAGATTGACCCGCCTAAATGGGCTAACATGAGTAATGTTTATGTCAGTGACCACCTAGACTTACCTCTTGGAACAATTGGACTACTCGTTGTGAAAGTTTGGAATCGCCTTTTGAAGTGAAGTTCAGCTTGTACAAGGCTGGCTGAAAACCGAAATAGTCCATCAGTAGTGGATTTTCATCGCCATAGTCGGTAACTGGGTGGGATCACAATGCGTTGGCAAAAAAGCGAGTACAATAGTCGGACGACATAGTTACCTAGGCGAGCCCCAGACGTCTCCCAGTGCGCGCTGAAAACAACGATACCTTTGGGTTGATATTTCTTCAACAGAGCAGGACCAAAGTCTTTGAGAAATTTAGCCAAAGGACCAGTAGGCCCTTGGTATGCGCCCATAGCGCCATATGAGCCAGAATCGGACTCTGGAAAAGCCAAGAAAGGTGACCCATGGGCTAAGAAAAAGGCGGGAATGTTGTTCGGAGTGGTGGGTAGAGCATCGATAGACCTACGCCAGTCAGACTGAGTGGTTGCAGCAGATAGATTGGCCATGATGAGTAGGAGGAGCAGGTGGAGGAGCATTTACTAACCTGTGACTATTTAAATGTGTCTATATAAGTGTTGTTACCTGAGTAAGAGGCTTACTTTGCAATGACCAATTGACAGGTAACGTGATCTCATTTGATGGAATACTCTCTGCACACACTGATTCTCCATCCTATGGCATGGCGAGTCGTGCCAAAGTCGGGGGATGGCTCCAAGGCAAGACCGTTCGAAAAGGTGGCGCAGCATCTACGAATCAGACACGCTCTTCGACTCCTCAGATACAGAGCACCTCAACCACAGTTTTCGGAGGAGGGGTCAAAGATGCGTCAGGCAGGACATCAGAGTATTTTGTGCGTCGCCACCTTATTTATTCAAACAACAAGCTGACAAAAAAAGCAAGTCCATGGATGATCAATGTCCTGTCTGCAAGAGTGACAGGTACCTGAACCCAAAACTGCGTTTATTAGTCAGTTCATGTTATCATAAAATGTACGTCGTCAACCTCTCAGCGTGCACCGCCATTCTCAAGATTCATTTTCCTAGGTGTGAATCGTGTATTGATCGCTTATTCACCCTTGGCCCAGCACCATGCCCCATATGTAACAAGGTATTGCGCAAGCTCGCTTTTATGCCGCAAACGTTCGAAGATCTTGGCGTAGAGAAAGAAGTCGCTATAAGAAGAAGAATTGCGAAAGAGTATGTCAGTTGTGCTGCCAAATAAAAAAAGGTTCTGATGGTTTCAGGTTCAACAAACGAACCGAAGATTTTCCGGATTCACGATCGTACAATGACTACCTTGAAGAAGTTGAAGACATCAGTTGATCTCATTCCGCTACACGTCCTTCCCACTCTGACATCTCTGTTAGCATTCAACCTCATAAATGAAATTGACGTCGCGAAAACAGAAGCGCGCATAAACGCGTACCGGGCTGAGAACGCGGCACTCATCGAACTAAACATTCAACGTGAAGAAGCTTATGTGCTCGCCCTTAAGGAACAAGAAGACGCAGAAAGGCGGCAACGGGAACTTAGGGCAATGGAGATTCGCCGTGAAGAAGAGGAAGAGCGCGAGGAACGCGAAAAGGGAAAAAGGGAAATCATCGACAAGCTAGAAACAAGCGACAGAGATGCATTCCAAGTTATCGCTAGGTCTCGGGCAAATGCAGCCAAGCGATCTTCAACACGTTCAATCTCATCGATAGCATTGCAAAGTAATGCCCAGTTACTCCGGTCGAGAGCAGCCCAAAGTTCCACAGTCCCGGATGCACCACATGTACCCTTGGAAGATGATTGGTATGCATATGAAGATAAGTTTCAGTTGAGAAGTGACGGCTATCGAGATTTCCTCAGTGAAGCCGTCCGCAAGGACAGGGAAGGGATTATGAGAGGTGGTGGATATAAAATTGAAGAGGCTTGGGAACGAGCTCTGCGAAGTGCCGTGGCTGGACTTGATCTAGCTCCTCTCACTCGTACATCTACATCTTACGTAGATAGAGAGGATGTTATTATGACACCTGTTTAATCACTCATTTCAAGTAATATAATTTGTATGGTTGCGAGGTGCTGAGCTCCGAAGTTTCGACATCAAAACTGGCGCTGGAGTTCAACTAACATATCCTTGTACTGACAACAGTCTTTGAAGCCATTCTTTGTTTGTTCGTTAAAGGTTCTGTCATAGGAAAATACAGAATCTGATACTCTTTTTTTCTTGATCAAACAGGTCAGAGCAAGTTTCAATAGCTGCTAAAACTACAAACCCAAGTTTTTTAGAGTTCAACCTAAACTTGCCTAACAGTTTGTAATAGTTAATTCCTGGTGTTTCACGTGGATGGTTGTTTAGTGTTGAATCCTGAAGGTCTTCGATGGTGATATCGCCGTCTTCATTGTCACTGAGATTAATCACTTCACCCGCCACTGGGCGAGCACGTTCTAAACTGAGTCGTGCAGAGGAAATGCTTTCGTTTTTGGAACGCTTTCGAATCTTATTGCTCTCCTTCGAGGGACCGCAGAAAAGCTGAGGTGACGAGAGTTGAGACCACAATGAAAGAGCATTTTGCCTTGCATCTCGATCCAGTTTTCTATAAATTTAGCTCAGGTTATGAAGTACAGTTGAGATGGCGCACTCACTTTGACGGATCGAACGTAAGCAAAGTCACCTTACCGTTCTTTGTTACTTCATATCCAACAATGATTCGAGAATGACCATTATGTTGAAGTATGAGCGGCATATGCTTCGTAAAGACAATCGGAGAAGCGCGAAGGAGGGCGTCATGAACGTTGTCAGGTTTTGTAGATTCCAGCTGAGCGGAAAAATAGTTGACGATCCAATCAACGACAATTTTCGCTCCTTATCAGTTTATTTAATGGTGAATCTTCACGATAATCTCAAAGATACCTTGAGCTTCGTGTTGTAAATTGAAGTCAACAAGTTCGGCGCTAAGAGAATGATTAAAAGCTAAGTCACAACCGTAAACATCGTAGCTCACGGTATTCCGCGGTAGATGAATGCGACCCACAGATCTAAAAATCATCACGACTAGTGAGAGTCGAATTTGATAGAACGAACCTGCTGTTCCGATCCATTTGTTGGAGCCGACGAGTTTCTTGAGCTCTTTGGCTCCTTGTTTGTCAAAACCTAAATGATTAGGGTCGTGATAATGTATTGGATACAAAGTGTACTATCCTAACCTGCACTCCATGCGTCCTCGATCCAGGCCTGAAGGTTACAGACGCCTGGTGCTAATGGCATACCAAGAAGGTGTGCATACATTGGGCACATTGGCTGATCCATCAGCGCTGTGCACGCCATTAAGAAGTTGCGATACCTGTCTGCTTGAGTACCTATTGAAGGTAGTAATGGTTAAGGTAGACGAACCCACAACCCCAAGTACGATCCCAAGATGTGCAACAAACATGCGTGGTTAAATTGTAGCAGAGGACGGCACGTCGTGTCATTCCTGCAGATTGGCTGACAAGGAGGGCTTTCCTTAATAAAAACATGAGACCTGCAAATCATGAGAACATGGTGACAACTTCATGATAAGTTGTACCTGGCGTGTAGTTTGATGGAGGATCTCTGGACTGCGAGCTGTGCCAAAACACGTCATCGTCTCGTATTTGCTTTCTTTTTCCATTCAGTATCTTAAAAGAAGATTTGTCGGCGGAACGGCTCAGTAAGTGGGATGATGGGAATGAAGACTCTAGCATGGAAGATAAGACTAAGTCATTGTGAGTGCGACTGGAGGCTCACCTGAGAAGTGGGATTCGCAGTGTTGCTGCCTTCCAGCAACGCTAAAATTGTTGAGATTCAGGGAGCAGATGCCACACTTCACCGTGTCATTTGAACTCTTTGTATGGATTGCTCTGTTCACTGAACTAGAAGTTTCAATGATCTCAATATCTGAAGTAATAGGGTCGCCTATTTTTCCGTCACGAAGAGTATATGTCATCAAACGAGAAACAGAGATCGAGAGGGTAGATGTATATGCGATATATGTATGCGTCCAGGCTGATTTATCGATATAGCTTATGTCAGCATGTAGGACGAACTCCTCGACGCGTGTACATTCTCTCTTGCGTGTGTTACAGTATCCTTATCATGTCAAGGTCGTACGACAGAGGTCTGTGATAATCGCCTTTTGTTAGCACAATTTGACCATCTTCTCTGTCTAGCTTTGACTGTGTTCTCGCCTGATGGCCACCTTTTCCAGGTACATAGTCCAAATTGCCATGCTTCTAGACAGTCCATACGACGGCTAATACCTCTTATGGCACTCAAAGGTAGAATATGCGCTGGAAGCCGTTCGTAAGGGAACGTGTGCAGTTAGTAGCCTGTTCTGTTTGCAAACCAGTACATCAAATTTGTCCTGTTGTAGGTCGGTGTCCGTGGCAAGGATGTGGTTGTCCTAGGAGTCGAGAAGAAATCTATCCTACAGCTTCAAGACCCGCGGACAGTTCGTAAAGTTGTCATGCTCGACGACCATATTTGTCTTGCGTTCGCTGGTTTGCGGATCATATTTTCGATATCCTATAATTTCACCTGACCCCGCGACAGGCCTCACTGCCGATGGTCGTGTTCTCATTGATAAAGCCAGGATAGAGTGTCAAAGTCATCGTCTTACTGTTGAAGATCCTGTGACTGTCGAGTACATCACCAGACACATCGCTGGTATTCAACAGGTGCGGAGCATTTCAATATTGTTCGTAGATGCATCTAATATCGTGGTACGCCATAGCGTTATACACAATCAGGCGGTGTTAGGCCATTCGGAATATCTACGCTCATTATTGGATTTGATCCTCATGATACGAGACCGCGCCTGTATCAAACAGAACCTAGTGGCATTTACAGTGCATGGAAGGCTCGTCTTTCAAACGCCGTTCCTGTTACCAGCCACCCTTATGATATCATAGGCCAATGCCATTGGGCGTTCCTCGAAAACTGTCCGAGAATTTCTTGAAAAGAATCACAAGGATGATATGTCACGAGAGGAGAGTATCAAACTTACGGTCAAGAGTCTGCTTGAGGTAGTTCAGACGGGTGCGAAAAACATTGAGATTAGTGTCATGGAAAGTTACGGAAAGGTTACTGTACGTCCGCCTTGGGAACCGCTTATACTGCTTGCCAACCAGTACGTTTTAGAATCTGGAGCTAGTGGAAATCGAAGCAATAGTGAGCGAAATTGAGCGCGAAAAGGAAGCTGGTGAGTCCTTCAGGACAATTCAGGAGATTCTAGAAGTTTATGTGTGCATCTTTCTTCAGAGGCGGAACGAAAACGTTCAAGGCTTGCCGCTACCGCCGCTGGCCAGGCCGCTATGTCATCAAGAGTCACGGGTGAGGGCTCTACATAGAGAACGGAGGGCTTGTCGATAAAGAAATATTTACTTGTCTTCTATGTAAATATATTACATCAGCCAATCGAGCCAGTAGACGTGTCCTCTAACGTTGATGACTTCCTCTGGTCCAACTCGCCATGGTGCCTCATATAAGCATATATTGTACTCGGAAATCCTTTCAGTCACCTCTCTTATGCGCAAAAATTCACGATGGGCCTCTTCAACACACTTTGTCACGTCGAAAGATTCCTCTTTAGGAAGCCACCATGGTCTTCGAATATCTAAGCCTCCCTCCGCCTCCCAGCAATATGGACGAACGAACAAAGAGGCGGCGCTTATGGGTGGATTTCAGGAGCTAAAACGGGTCATAAGAGATGTCGAAGGTTTTCCGTGCAATTACTTGTAACAGCGCCTCGCTAAAATCGCATCCCATAGATATCACAGTCGTAGAACTGCCCCTCATTCTTGCCCCATTCTTTGCTATTATCAGATCATCTTTATCGACGGGTCCAATAACGTCTGCTTCCTTGTCCGCTTTACACAGCTTTTTTACTTGTGGACTCATCTCAACACATTCTGTTGCACTTGAACAAGCACTCGTCGAACTTAGTAGCTCAGTTTCCCACTGCAAGTTCGAAGCTAGTGACTCTTCCGGAGATGAAGTTGTGCTTCTCAGAATTATGGTAGTGATAGAGGACTGTTTGTGTGGAAACGTGGGCGTAGTTCTGGGGGATGTAGAGGTTTGCGAAATGCTCGAAACAGTATTAACCACTTGCTGTCAAATACGCCTCAGCGGTAAGCATTTCATGCTAAATACTGGAAACGATCTGACGTCAAGGCCAGAAACGTTGCGCCGCTCTGCCGAGAAAACGATGCACACATTGGTGAGAACTGTGTTCGCGAGGCTACACCACCTCGACCCAGAAGAAGAAGAAAGAAAATTGGAATCAATAGATGATGCTGCTACGGATGGCGAGATCAAAATGACAGCGAACTCCTCTGTTCCAGCAGATGCTCACATCACGGACTCGCAAGAAGCCACACTGGAGCATCCGTCAAGACCCGGAGAAACGACACTTTTGCACTTGCCAATGACACCCCACCTAGACCGACAGCAATGTACGTTGTATCAATCGAGACTAGATACCTTTTAATATCTTTGTTAGACGGCCTACCTTCCATTCTTGAACTGCTTCGTGTGCTAATCAACGTTCTGGACCCGAGCGACCAGCAACACACTGATTCTACTCGTCTCGTCGCTCTTGGAGTTTTAAACACATCCTTTGAAGAATCTGGTCCTCGTATATGCGATTTCCCTTCTTTAAAAGCTCTAGTCCTAGACCCTGGTTGCAAGTTTCTCTTCCTACTCGCTAGGTCCGATAATACTCAACTTCTTCATCTTGCCCTACGCGCTATATCGACAGTCTTCAATACGATGCGCAAGCATTTGAAATTGCAACAGGAGTTATTCCTATCTTTCATAATCGACAGGTTGAATCTACCGTTATCCATACATAGCAAAGGCGTACACGGTTCTATGGCTATCAACAAGAAGCCGCATACTGGCAGTCCGCAACCAAGTACACCAAGACCCGGTACACCTGCTATGTTAGCTGAGGGGTCGACGAGCGAGCTGGTAGAGCCTGAATCAGAAAAGGGCGTCGCTATCCCATCTCGCGCTCCGGTTGTACCTGCGCGTGGGGAAACTCGTCACCTGATTTTAGAATGTCTAAGTCAAATCTCTCAGCAACCCAGTTTCATGGTGGATTTATTTACGAATTATGACTGCGACATCAATTGCGAAAACCTATTTGAACGTATCATTAACTTTTTAACTAAGGTACAGGACCTCGTACCTTGTTCGACCGACGTATATGAATGGTATTTCATTACAGGCTGTATATCCTTCCGATCACCCTGTCGAGGATCCACAACAACGGAGTGCCCAATATCTGTGCTTGGACCTCTTGTTAGCTTTTGTGAACGACATGGCAGCTCGGGCTTTGGGCGTTGGTGCCGTTCCGTGCTGTATACAATCCAACTCTGACTTTTTTTAATAGGAAACAGAAGCTTGGCCACACGTGCGTATACAGTGCAAATTCTAAATACTGGTTTAACAGTTTACTAGGAATTTCCAACGCCCGAGTCTCTCATTCAGACTAAGTCACAGAAGAAGCTCATCTTAATGGGCGCTGCACGCTTTAATAACAAGCCCAAAACAGGACTCATCTTTCTTGAGGAAAACAAACTGATTTATACTGATGATTCTGAGGAAAGCAATAAAGCCCATAGTCTTGCTTCTTTCTTAAAAAGCTGTACAAGACTTGATAAGCGTCTTCTCGGGGATTTTGTTTCAAAACCGGAGAATATCGATATCTTGAAAGCGTTTGTTGGCCTATTCGATTTCAAGAATGTATGTTTGTTCTCAGTTCTACTGGTCTGACATCGCTAAATTAGTGCAGAAACCTATTGCAGAAGCGATGCGAGAGCTTCTAGAGTCGTTCCGATTACCAGGGGAAGCCCAGCAAATATCTCGGATTACTGAAACCTTCGCCTCGATATACTTTGCATCTAGTCCAGGCTCGTACCTGTTGTGATTGCAAAATCCTTTCTTGACAACTTGTTCCCAGACGAGATAAAGAGCGAAGACGCAGTTTATGTCTTGGCATACTCTGTTATCATGTTAAACACCGACCTTCATAATCCTCAAGTCAGGGTATGTTGGCTTCTTGATTTTTTAGACGAATCGCCTTCTCATCATTCACAGAAACGCATGAGCATACAAGACTATCAGAAAAATTTGCGAGGTGTAAACAACGGGGAAAACTTCACCCCGGAGTTTTTGGTATGGCATAAAACGTATGAAACATCGAGTTAGCTGACATCGCGGTAGCAAAATATATACGATTCCATTCGTAAGCGCGAAATTGTCATGCCCGAAGAACATACAGGGCAATTAGGCTTTGAGTATGCTTGGAAAGAACTCCTTACTCGGTCACGCCAAGCCAGCACGTTGCTTAAGCCTTTTCCTCTCTAAAAATGAGCTCACTTGTCACTAGGTAGTCTTATGATCTGCAATTCGTCCTTGTTCGACGTCGATATGTTTAAGGTTGTCTGGAAATCTGTCATATCGGCAATTGCACATGCATTTATCAGCTTCGAGGAAGAGTATATCATTCAGCGATCCATCACTGGCTTCCGGCAATGTGCCACCTTGGCTGGTCATTTTTCTCTCCCCGATATTTTCGATTTCGTGGTGATCTCGCTTTCGGAGGCGACGAGTTTGCTTTCAGATAATCTTCCTGTTCGTGTACCGAACTACCCTATAGTTGAAGTGGAAGGCCAGACTGTCACTGTCTCCAAACTTTCAGTGAAGTTTGGTACCAATTTCAAAGGCCAACTGGCTGCTGTTGTTCTGTTTAACATCGTCAATGGTAACGGCAACGCTCTCAGGGAAGGCTGGACGCAGGTACTTAAAAAAAAACCTGTTTATGTCAATACTGATCGTGCCATGAATAGATTTTTGAAATGTTCCAGAACCTATTCCTACATTCATTACTTCCAACACGAATGCTGCAGATGGAGGACTTCCTGGGTGTTTCTACGATTCCTCTCCAAGGTGGCCAACCATCAGGCGCACCCGCAAGGGGCGAGGGCGGTTTACTCTCGGCATTATCATCTTACCTTCTAACCCCATATAGTACAAGTGCAGAGAACCTCGTACCCGACGCGACGGACGCCGATGTCGAAAACACACTTTGCACCATTGATTGCATTGCGTCTTGTCGACTTGATGAACTATACAACCAAATTATGTGAGCTCATTCGTTCCTGCCCACGGTCCAAACCTGTATGACTGTTCCCCTAGGCATCTTGACCCTGAGGCACTTGTTGCAGCTATCCGCGCGCTAGAAGCTCTTGCACACGAACGAACCGTGGCTAGGCTCAAGCAAGAGTCTGATGATACCATACATCATATCAACAGTCCATTTTCGCTTCCATACGACCCGGCCTGTATCTTTCTCCTCGAGATGATGGCCAACATCCTGTGTCAGACGCCGCAGCACATTGATGAACTCTGGTGAACCTCTCACCATTATCGATCTAAACAATCTCATACTCATTTACTCGATTATAGGCCAATCTTTTTCGAACATTTATCAGCTCTACTTTCTGCGCCTACCCAGTATAGTACTCTCCTGATTGAGCGAGCTGTCGTGACCCTGTTACGGGTCTGTTTGATTCTCACCCAAAAAGTAAGCTCATATCGCACACTTGGTCTACTGACTCATTTTCTCAAAAGCCTTCTCTCCGTGACCAAGTCTATGTCTCCCTGGACCTTCTTTCTAGCCTACCTTTACCTATCGCGAGCTCTATGGGAGAGCAAGTCATGTCAGGCGTGATCCTCTTAGTCCAAAAACACAATAACATCATCAGGTTCATCTGCTTTTTCCTCTCACCCTTGGTTTTCTTAGCTTTACTTTGTCTAGCTCTCAAACGGAATGGAATCTTGTTTTTGCTCTTATGCGGTCCACAATCGCTAACCCGGAAGCAGCTCGAATGTCTTTTGACCTCATAACCAGCATTTCGTCTGACGGTCCTGCTCAGCTTGTTACAGCAGATAACTTCTCCAGCCTCATTGCAATTCTGGACGACTTCGCCATAATTGCTGGAACGTCGACAGAAGATTGGCAACCCAAAGGCCGCCGCGCTGAGCCCTTGACATCTACGAAGTAAAAGACAATTTTATCAAGTAGATGTCGTTCTAACTCTTGCAAACAAGCTCCACCCCTATCGCGCGGGGTAAAAAGGCGATTGACTTTATCTACAGCTTACACGGGTTCCTCCCCAGGTTTTTGGACTCTTTACAATTACCAAAACATCAGGGTGAGTACCTTTATCGGATTATGTGCATATTCATTAACAATGTGCCAGCGTGGCGGCAGTTGTGTTTGCCATTGCTAGCGTCACTTTCTCGACATTCTGCAAACGCTTCCCGTGAGGTGCGCCACAGCGCTATTGGCCAGCTGCAGCGTATCCTATTGGGACCCAATATCCTATTCGAGGGTGCAAATCATACTCATGTGGAAGAAATCTTCAATCGTGTTGTATTCCCACTCCTGGATGACCTTCTGAAACCCGATGTTTTCCGCCGTGATCCACAGGGCATGTCAGAAACACGTCTTCGAGCATCGGCGCTTCTGTGTAAGACATTCATGCATCTTGTATTGCGAGAAGGTGAAGCAAAAGCCGATTTTCGGATACTGTGGATTCAAATCCTAGACCTGCTGGATAGATTGATGAACATGGACAGAGGTGACCAATTGGTAAGCTCGCATCATGATTGCCCAACATCATCCTACATCAAATTTTCATAGTACGAAGCAGTCCCTGAGTCCCTCAAAAACGTCCTCTTGGTGATGAACGCTACCGGTTTACTAGTACCATCAGCCTCGGGAGATGACGAGGGGAACGAGCGGCAGCGTACGCTATGGACCGCGACTAATGAGAGAATGGAACGCTTTTTACCTGGTTTTCTGGGGGAAGTGATACCTCAGTCAGCACCCTCTAGAATGGCTGCATAATTAAGACTAAACTGCTGTCTAATGCTGTCTAACATAATCGATGATACTCGGTGGTTAGAACACTAAAAAAATTTCATCTTTGACTGCCTAAAATGTGCTCAACGGTCCGCCTGTGTTGAGCATCCAAGTTAATTCATACCTTACTCGTACAAAGACAGATAGAAGGGTCAAAATCGGACTTAGCGCATAAGCAAGAGTCCTGACACCTGGAGCCATGTATTTGGCTCCCCAGTTGGACCAACCTCCGCCTAAGTGAGCAGTGAACATTAATGTAAGAAACAAGAGATAACCAGAGAGTCTATCGGATGGTTAATAATCTTTCAGCTCAAGCAGACTGGAGATGCTCGCCTATGATATTTCCATAGTGCTTTTGCCTTGAGGCCTCCACCAAAGGCTGCGCCATCATACCATACACTACCACCACCGAGACCAATCTGAATAACGATCCACGTCATACAGAGATATCCAAATGTCTAAGAAACGAGATGTGTTAATGCTCCAAGGCTTACAACTTCGTATCCAACGTACGCCATGCCAAGTCGTCATATGCGCTTTATTTCCGATCCATTTGTTGTACGCAACGGCGGATGTTCCGAGTAGAATCACGGGGAAACCAACGAAGAACATAGCTCCCTGATGTCTGAATAATCCCGATGCCTTTGTCTTCGGTTGTGAAGTGGGTTGAAGAGTTAATACGCCTAGTGGTTGTACTCTTGAGTTGAGGTAAATAGAACTTTCTCGGGTAGCCACACATACCGTATGTGAACATTGTTAAAGCTAGTGTTTGCAGGGTAGGATGGAACGCAAACCATCCGAGAGCTGCAGGTTCATTACTTAAAACTATTGACCAGGTGTTGATAGCGAGGACCTAGAAATATGCCATATATCAGGCGGGTAAACTTTTTATCTCGGGGGCAAACGAACAGCTATTGAACACTGCGAGACATACAGCCAATTATATACTCTCGGTAGATACGTAGGAGGGACATTACCAGTGCAATAGACTTTGCAAGGTCGTCTCCTTGCCTTCCTTCAAGTTTAGACGGATGCTCTTGTCCCATGAGAGATTGATAGTGTTTAAATGGCAGTATAGTTCGTAACTCTCAGGATCGCTATATATGGCTATTTACTTATACATGCGTGGGTACCTGGGTGCTGGTTCAGATATAACCGTAGTAACAACGATCCGGCTAGTCTCACAAAAGCATGCGCGTGGATACCATAAGCCACAAAACAAGTATACTAGGTGATTGACGTGCAGTGTTTAAGGTATGTAGATGGGCAATTAGAGGTATTAGAATGCTAAAGAACCAAAAACGTATGTGTCGGACAGAAATACCAAAGTCAAAAGCTTCACGACGACTTCTGTGGCAGGTTAGGCCAATTACCTTCTTCCTTCCATTTGTCAATAACTTCCTTGATTGTCTCATGGTTGAAAAGTGGCTTTATCAAAGTGTAGCCAACTATTTGCTTGATCTTTGCGTTGCTGAAAGCGACTGTACGCTTCGACAATGCGAACTTATCCATATACGCGGTTAATGGTGTATTTGGGATCGGTGGGTCTGAGTTAGTGATCATTTCTGTCCAACCACCCACATGATGTTCATTAATGTCCTCCACGTGATCGTCCATCAGCTATCATAGCACCACGTTCAGATATGATAAAGAGTGATGATATAGACTCGCCTTGAGAACGGTGCTTTCTACGATATTAAAAAACTCGAAGGTGGTGCCGAAGAACGACGTGACAACTTGGCCAATGCTTAGGAGAGTGCTGTTGGAATCATCGACCTTTGTGACATCCCCCATCAACACAAAGAGAACCTATCAGTTATGTTCGCTTACGAGATTGAACAAAGGCGCAACCAATCTTTGATCGTGTGGTGGCAGTCCCTCGATTTCTTTGACTTTCTTCTTATCGTTGTGGAAAATAATTTCTTCCCCTGCTATCGAATCTGCAGCTTTGCGCCCAAGACTGGCCATCCACTGCGCACAAGCCCATGAAGCGCCAGCAACGTCATCTACGTGAACTGTGTGGTTTGGATTCTTGCCCGGTGACCACCTAAAATTTATTCTTGCAGCATTAGAAGATAGCAGTGATGATTGACACCTACATTGATTTCATGGGTTTCTTGAGATAGCCATACACAGATGCCACTGTTATGGCAGAAGCGACTAGATGACATCGGATTAAGTCAAGTGCACAAACAAAACGGCTAGCATACCAATGCCATAGCTGGTGTAAGGGCCATACGCGAAACCGATACGCAGGATGACCAGATTGAGACTAGGGGCGGTGATTAGCTACTCGCTTAAACATCAACAGTGATGACGAACTCCTCAATCGCAGCAAGGATCCTTAAGGTCTCATGCCACCATATGCCAATCGTATCAACGGGCTTGACATCCTCCTTCTCCGTATGGGTAGCTTTAGAGGTCGTCGTGGTTTCATAAAACGGTTGTTGAATACGAACGTACGCCTTGACTTTCCGCTTTGCTGCTTCAAGGCCTATCATTCGGGCGACGGTACACGTCATATTGATTTGTATCTAAACACTGTTTGCTTAACAGAACCGTACACACAAGGTGGTAGGTGGAAGCTTGCCATTTCTGTCCGATCATGGCGAACTTCGCCAGTGCAATCGAACACGTAATCGTACATGCGATAACCTTCCGCGGGATCGAAGCAAGATGCGACAGCCGCTGGGAAAATACATATTAGGCAGTGCAAACGTAGGTAGGCGATTCAGAGACGGACAAGCAACAGTTAGATTGACTTGTTTGTATTCGACTACCGGTTTATCAAGAACTTTGGGGAACATGGCCCCAACGTAACTGGTGTAAGGTTCGTTGATCGGGAAGCGTGGAGAGTGCAGAGTGCGTACGTTGTAGGTGGAGACACCGAGTATTTGTCAATGATTCTGAGATGCTGATCGGGTGTTAGATATATTGATCTGATTTGTCGAATCTGGAAAACATACTGATACTAAAGGTTCACCACCCACAGGGACCAACAAAGCCGCTATAGCTCGCGAGCAGGTGTTTAGACCGCCTGATGAAGATGAGTATGGATAAAGTGAGCTGGTGAACACAAAGATACATGTCTGCACGGACCGAAAATAATTGCAGTTGGCTTCGAAGTGGGGTCCGACATTCTGGCAGGTAGATGGTGGACAAGAGTCAAAAGCGAAACTAGAAAGGCAATCTAATATAAGGCTGTAGTCAAACACATTTATTGGGTATATTATATAATCAAAGTTACGGATCCTATTGACCCGTCGGTCGTCGGAGAAGCAGCAGCAGTTGCTGTGACGACTGTGGCAGCCGAGAAAACGGAACAAATTCGACTATGTACTAAGTATGTCAAATCTTCTTCTACCTGCTTGTTTCTAGATATCTGTACACAGAAGAAAAATCCTTGCGTGATAGAATAGGTTGTTCTTTGATGACCCGAGTGTAAATAGCTTCCGCTGCTTCTCCCATAGGTACAGAGGTCTTTGTTTGTTTCGCGATGTCCCTAGCGAGACCCATGTCCTATTGAATACTCACATCATCAGACCTAATGAAATTCCTGGAAATTTGGTGATACGGCACCTTCAACATTAGGGCCGTTGCAAAACCACCCTCATAGTCGCGTTCACAGGGCGGGGATTTTCCCGGAAGCGAAGACGGAACGGGGTTGTTGACTGAAGACGCCCAGCAACCACCAGTGCTGCTATTGATAACGCCCGCTAGTACGGCAGGATCCAGTCCTAGTCTCTGGCCAAGTAGCATAGCTTCACCAACCACGATTTGTTGGACGCCAAGAATAAGCTAAGAGATGGCGCTTACTCAGATATAACAACAAAGGAGGTAGACTCGTCCTTCCGCTTACATTGTTGCAAATTTTTGCTCCTAGACCGGATCCTGAATCGCCGCAGTAAATGATACGGGTCCCCATTAGAGAGAGAATGCTTTCCGAGCGTTTAAACGATGCTTCAGTACCCCCAACGAGGAATGACAACGTCCCAGCTTTCGCACCTGCCACGCCTAGCAACAAACGTGTGATTGATTCAAAAAGTTGATGTTTGAAAGGCCGAGAAACGCACCACCGGACACCGGTGCATCCACCATATCTGCCCCCATGCTGAATACGTCGTTTGCAACTTGCCTGGCTACGGAGACATCCAAGGTGGTAGAATCGATGCAGAGCGTGGCACGTGCTTGATCCTGTGGAAGCTTTCGAAGAACAGGTAACAACCCTCTCTCATAAACTTGCTTAACTTGTGGGGAAGAGGGTAGCATGGTAACCACAGTCTGTGAGGCCAATATAGCTCTATCGATGGTCACTAGATGATCTGTGCATGATCGCCTTCGAAATTCTCACACTTACTCCTCGGGCGTCATTGCAATAGCTATCTTTGCACCAGGAAAGTGGCCGAGAAATCCTTCTGAGAATGCACGAGCGGTTTCTGGAACCGCATCGCAGACCACAAAGTGAGTCTCGACGTCCTTGGTATATTGTTTAGAAAATAGATTGAAAGCCATCTCGTAACCCATTCTTCCGAGGCCAATGAAGCTTGTGCTGTTGTTACGAGCATAGATGCGCTCTAATTCTTTTAAGCAGCGGAGAGATGGTTTCATGGTGGGTTGTGCGCTGATTACATAATGGTATCGGACCGAGTCGACTATCCTCCTCTACGATCCTTGCCTTTGCAATTCGTCGAGGATACACTGCCCGTGCTTGGAGCTACTCAAACATCAGAGGCCATCTCTTCAACAGGTTGCATAGGTTGCGACTGGATTACAACCATGATGTATAAACATTGATTTTCGTATGTGGGGCTCGGAGACGCCAACACTGTGTTAGTGGCTATCATATACTTGCTTCAGGTCGCTAACACCAGTCGTCTACCTCACTTACGCACTGCAGTAGTTTCTTATTCTGTTGGAGACAATTCCAATCAAATATTTAAACGTCATGGCCATAATTTGCGGTCCATCGTAATGTTGTGTTGACTATATTCTCAGCTTCCGTTGAGATTGTGACTGACCTTTGAGGAGCTCTAGAACGAGATGTTGGCAAGACACCGACATCAGTGTTAAGACTCATGTAGATGCGATTAGTCTAAACACGTAGAGTATACATATCGTAGTTGTTATTATATTTAATGATGGACTCACGTGGCTCGTTTCGACTTTTCAACGGGGACAAGGCAGTACACAGATAAATTACTTGTCAGGCATCGACGACTCCGCAGATCGTTCTGCATCGTGTTGGCCATGCTTGCCGCTGCGACATCCTTTTTTGGTCGAACTGCTATATCACAGTCGTATAATATTGGTTCTTCATCTGGGAGTAGGCCGGCGACACCTGGGCAGTCAAGTGCATCTCTCAATATCCCAACCCTAATCTTGCCGTCACTGTACGTAGGCTTGTGGAAAGTTCAGTCGGCAATACACAAAGTCACGAATAAACGTGTTTCAGTATGGAGTTTTGATAAGAGGGGACCAGACATGGAGAGGCTGGGACCTGCGGCAAGAGAAAGAACGTTGGAGGTCATGAAAGCTGAGGTACACAAGCTCATACGTCTTGCCACTTCTATCAATGTGTAAAGCGCTTGACAAACGATACTAGGCGTCGGCTCTTAGTAGGCTTCGGCATCCATCTATCCTAGGCATGCTAATTTATATCTACTCTACGACTTCCCTTCTCACTCTTTCCAGAGATGGTAGAAGCTCTTGAGGAAACCAGGAGCGAAGTCGTATTTGCTACAGAGCCAGTATTGTCATCGCTTGAACTATCTATTCCTGGGGCAAGAGGCTCTCCGCTTGTTGAATTGGATGAAGTCGAAGTAATCCTGATACAAAAGTTTCCCTAGAGAAAAATGGCTGATTATACTCTACACGCAGATTCAGAAAGGTATCCTTCAAATATGCAAAGGACTTTCATTCCTTCATTCTTCGGCCCAACTGATACACGCCAACTTAACCTCTGAAACAATCATTATCAACAGTGCTGTCGGTCTCTTGTAGCGGACATTTATTATTATCTTACATCTGTATTCAGGGAGACTGGAAAATTGCTGGTCTGGGTCTGACAATTCCATTAATCGGACCTGGCGGCGCTCCCTCGCGTTGGGAATTCCCTACTTTTGATGCTCGGGTGCCTGGCTATATTCAAAGATCCTTCGATTATATGGGTGCGTTTATAAGTTGATTTAGCCGACGAGTTTTTATCTGTTTCCAGCACCTGAGTATGCCTTGGACGAACAGCTACTCACGGCATCTGATATGTACTCCCTCGGCTGCGTAATATTTGCAGTTCATAGCAAGGGACGGACGCCTTATAAAACTCACGGGAGCCTAGGTGGTTTACGGGAGAACGCAGGAAAGCCTGTGCCCGGTATGAATGCGCTCAGCTCTGAGCTTCAAGGTCTGTTTCATCAACAAATGCATCACAACTTCCTAAAAGTCTAGTCCTTTGCAGGTCTACTCCGATCTTTGATAACCCGTCATGCAACTGGCAGGCCGACACCCACTACCCTATCTTCTCACCCCTTCTTCTCCTCCCTACCAATATCAACCCTCAACTTTCTGGACCGTTCAAACTTTACATCCAAAACAAGAGAAGAGAAAGTATCGTTTATGAAGGGGCTGACCAATGTGCTGGACAAGTTTTCTGAAGGGCTTCGCACACGTAAGATTCTACCGTCTCTGGTGGAAGAAGTAAGCAATCACCTGGATCCTATGTATATGTCAACTCATTGCAACTTCTCCGGCATAGATGAAAGACACGCATCTTTTGCCATATATTCTACCCAACGTTTTTGCCATTTCATCGATGCTGTCACCATCCGAATTCGCAGGCATAGTTCTTCCAAGCTTAAAGCCATTGTTTGCGATTAAAGAACCCCCACAAAACATGCTTACATTGTTGGACAACTTGGGCATGCTTCAGGAAAAGACAGAAAAGATTGTTTTCCGTGAACGCAAGCATCTCAGTTTCATGCCAGCTATTCCGCTGGATTGACCGTTTTTTCGCAGATGTATTGCCTTTGGTTTACAATGCTCTAGAGTCTGAGCACGCGGTGGTAATATTTAGCTCAAACTCTGCCTAACCTCATGTTGACAGCATTTTGAGGTACAAGAGCGTGCCTTGAAAGCAGTTCCAGACCTTTGTGAAACTATCGATTATGCAGAGGTTCAAGGGGTTCTTTTCCCACGTGTTGCTGTAAGATGCGCAATTTTATATGTATCACGTTCTCACATTCCGCCCTAGTTGGTTTTTACCAGGACCAGAATATTGACAGTCAAAGTCGCGACGCTAGTAACATTCCTAGCTATGGTAGGGACCCTAGATCAAGTCAGCTGCTCGTTCTCATTCACTTGTGCCGCAAAAACTGATACCGCCCTCGCAGTCAAGTTTGACGCAGAAGCTTGTCCCTTTGTTGTCAAAAATTCGCACGAGGGAGCCAGCCGTGATGGTGTGTATCCACACCCTCTCGCTGATCAATTGATTGCTATAATTCATAGTTCAATCCCAGATGGCGACATTGTCCGTACAGGAAGCAATGGGATTCAAAGTCGACCGTGAAGCTGTGGCAACATTAGTGCTTCCTCAACTATGGTCAATGTCCATCGGACCTTGTATGTTTCTACTTGTGTTCGATCTGAGAATAGCGCAGTTAATGCTACTCTAGTGTTGAATGTAGAGCAATTCCAACGCTTCATGCAAGTTATTAGAAAATTGGGCGAAAGGGTTGAAAAAGAACATGATCAGTTTCTTCGAGACTCACAACGCTTGGAAGATCGTTCTGCCACGGCAATTCAGGGCGCCTCTGATGCACTAAGCCGCACGAAAATGTTTGATTTTGAAAGCCTAGTTACTAGGACTAATGGAACTCTGGTAAAATCGAATACCATGGATAACGATGACGTCTGGGGGAGTATTTTCAATGATGACAGTGTACGTACGAGGTTCTTGAAGTCAGTCTGCCATCGCTAACCGGAGGTTCCAAAGCCTTCAATTCTTTCAGAGCCCCATATACAAGCGCCTCCTGTACAGGTACAAGCTACGTCATCAGGAACCAGCTCTGTCGTTACAACAGGCCTCATGTCGCTACCACATGAACAAAAACCTTCTGTCCTTCGACACTCTCCAACTACCGCATTCCAGATATCATCGCAGTCGCCGATTTTAACGCGGAACAACAACTACACGCCAACACTCCCAAAACCAAACTACAACATCTCGCTTCCTCCCGCTCAACCAGCTCAAGGATTCGTGCCCCCCGCCACACATATCCCCCCGCAACTATACCCACAGTCTTCAAAACTTACAACTCCGCCTCTGATGATGGGTACTCTGTTAACGCCCTCACAACCTCCGCGACCAGGTAAGACCCCTTCGAAGAATGACGACTGGGGTGACTTCGACCCATTAGCATAGCTTAGCTACATATTACTTAGTTGCATTATGTTGATCGGTCTACTTCGATTTGAACTCCCTCGATAGTTCTAACGGCTTGTGCCTCGACAACTGTCTCCGCCATATGGGCGGCATCCTGTTGTGGGATGCTGTGTACATCAATGTCGAAACCAAGCAAACATTTCAAAACCAGCATTGCGCCAAGTTTTGAGGATACCACGTTGTCTTCCCTACAGATAGTACTTTGAACACCTAAGAGTCTGAAAGTCAGCTTAAATTTCCCAATGTCCTTTGTCCAGATACCCACATCGGCTACAGCCCGTATCACAATCGCAGGCCTCGATGATGTTGAATGCCTTTCGTAGAAGGACGTTCACTAGGGATAGCTTATAGTTGTAACCATGCCTTCTGAAAATAGAAGTTCACCAACCGTTGTCGAAAGCTTTGGCGGCTACTCCACCACCTTTGCCAATTGCGTCATAGAATATGAGCCTGACCCATACAAATAAAGTCATCGTGAAACATTTTGCCAGGAAGAACGTTACCTGGCAGGTCGTTTTCGTTGTGTCTTAGTCGTTGCATACTCCTTTTCTGGCGCCTTGCATTCTGTCTTGACGTCTTGAGCTAGCGAGAAATGGTTTAAAAAAGCATGCTCGGCAGCGTGTATAGCCTCTGCTGAATTTATCCCTTTGAAGATGAATAATTGCAAAAGTGATTTAGGAATATCCATCCACAGGCCAGTTGTGTCGCGTTCCCAAACAGGGGTATCAAGGTCAACAGATTCGAGAATAGTCTTGTCTCTACGGAAGGCCGTCAAAACATGGGACATCGATACTTTGGACTGAGCAACATCGTTACCTTATCTTGAAAAAACCTGGAGAGGCGTTGTAAAGGTTACATTATTTTTCGACGCGGAAAACGAGAGACAAACCAAACACCTTGACTTCAACATCGACTTCTGATGATCCAGTATGACATCAATTTCCAGCTTGATAACCGTGAAATACACACTGCCATAATATGCGCAATGAGGGGATCCTTTTATCTCCCTGATACGATATGTTTGCACGGCATCGATATTGCTAAGCTTGCTTTATTGCAGTGGTGATAGGAAGAAGGAGTAAAAAGTACACACTTGTAATCTCTGGTGTCCAAAGATGTGCGTTAAAGCATAAGAACTGATAGTTGCGCAATTCCAAAACCTGCCTTGGTGAAGTTATCCAGTTAACATCGGCTCGTATTACTTTGGCAAGCTTCAAGTCGTGGTTGACCTCTTTAACCTACGTTTTCTGAGCATACGATACTTCTGAGTAGAGCGTGACTCACGATATATGTGAGTCCACGATGCATAAACTTCATTGAAGATTAGATCAGGGCGACATTATGCGTAAAGAAGAGACGTACAACGCCACCCTCATAAATTTCGAACATGGCACGAGATACCTCGATTTCTTCCAAGATTGACATATTTCTCTCTGACTGAGCGATTTTAGCCATGTTCACAACGGCGTACTTGTCTTCTTGCGCTCCGCCTGACTAGAGATCAAAACCAGCAGCTGAAGAGAAAGTTAAGGCCATACGTATGGAAATAAATCTTGAGGGAAATGGTAAAAACTTCGGGAGAGTATAATACCTGCGTGCAGCGTTCCAATTGCTGTAGGGGCAGGAAGTAACAGATGGAAACACTCACCAACCGTCTGTGTCCCTTATGAGATGCGACTCACAAACATCATGGAAGAGCGACCCAAAGTACTGTTCGTCTTCTGCAGACAAAGGCATTTCGTGGGCTGCACATTGGAGATGGGCTATGTAATGAGGTCAAGAAAGCAGGTATGTCGGAGAGTTTTTCACAGAACCTTCAAGTAACGGCCTACTCTCGAGATCGATCATAAGGTCATCGTTCGTAGAACCAAATAACTCTTCCGGGTGTTCAACATAGTGTTGATCGATAGGCAAAGGGTCTGCCATGAAAACTGCAAGGGAATCACGCGATCGACGTCCAGCTCGGCCAGCTTGTTGTTTCTTTTGAGAACAATAAGTTCTTGTCAGCAAACGCCAACTAGATACTGACGAAACTAGCGATAGAGACAGGAAAGCCAAGCATTATGACAGCATCCAATGTACCAATGTCTACACCGAGTTCTAGAGCGTTGGTGGCAACAATTCCAAGAAGACGCCCATCGAAAGCGTCTCGTTCAATTTGTCGTCGGACCTATTGTATCTCTCAGACCTATCCATCGCACACTCGGCGTGAAACAAACCTCTCGCGAATAACCTAGAAATAAGTTCAGTATTGACGCAGCCCAAGTGGAACGGATTCCGACCTCCGCGGTATGGCATCGTTCTTTCTAGGATATCGTAACGGCCAATGTTGCTGAGCTCTGCACGGATGGACTTCATGGCCTGTTTCATAACAATATCACAACCATATGACTTGCTCCATGGAAAGACATACAAGTTCACAGACTTTTCGAGTCTATCAAGAGGATACCTAAGATGATGACCACTAAATATTTGATCACATACCTTGCAAAACAATATAACGCGGACACCTCGCTTCATCAGGAATACCATAAGACTCGTCGCTTCCGAAGTGGTACTGTGACGACCCAGGCTTGGGGAGTGTGGATCAACGTAAGGAGGATTCCACACTAAAATATCTTTTCGGCCATAGGGAGCACCATCTTCAGTCACTGTTTCAATGCTTTGGGTCGATATACCAAATACATTCGCCATATGAAACATTGGGTTTGACATCGTTGCGCTGCATGAGACAAAAAGAGTGATGCGGTCTGTAGAGCTAAGTTAGGTGATAATGGCTTGGTTGTAAGCGGCGACCTTACTCCCAACAGCAGCGCAGATCCGACGGAAGCGTCTCATTATTTGCGCAACGTGACTATTGCAGTCTTAATCTCAAGTATATAAGGGAAGAATGTGACGAAGCACCTTCCGAGCAGCCCGGAATAGTAATGTAGTTCGTCGACAGCAAAGACCTAGAGTATATAAGCATCCAATAAATTATAGAGTGAGCTGCTCCCTCTCGCCTTGAGACTTTTTAGAAATCTAGATGCGCACGAATAAGATTGAGCGATGACAACTAAACATGATAGATTGGCTGACGTTCTCCACTTTTCCTCATGCGGTAGAATAGAAGCGTGAATCATGTCCTTGAGAGCAGTGTCAGATGGCTTGTGGAGATTAAACAGCACTAACAAAGTTGGTAAATATGATTGATGCAGTCCTCCGAATTTCTGTTGAGGGTGGTAGAGCAACTGCAAGCTAAGAAGAGACAAACATACCCGCTCTGAGCTCTTGAGGTGTATCGCCATCGTAGGTAGCCACCTGCAAACTCGAGCGACAAACAGGGGGATAAGTGGACAAAGTTACCTTGATATTTTGGAGACCATGGCATGCTAGAACTAACTGTTCCATGGCTGATTTTTGATCTTGTGCTAAAGCCTGATTAAATTAGCTATAACCCTAGTACATCATTAAACAGTAAGAAGAAATTGCCTTGGTAGGATAAACAAATATTGCTGTTGCATCTGGACTATCTTCTAAAAATCTTAACACCGGAACCTAAAACCAGATAAGCCTCCTGGAAGATATCAGGATACCACATACTTGATATATTACGCTTTTCCCGGACGCCGTATTGGTAGATACAACGACATGCTTTCCTCGGGTAATTGCGTGGATTGCTGCGACCTGATGAGTATAGAGCTGAGAAATGTTTTTTGATTCCATTAAAGCTCGCGATATGGAAGCTGAAAGCGGCGGATCCAAAGCGGCTGATAGAAAAACGGTTAGAGGATCTATTGGTAACATGTGTGACATCAACCTATTCGCCCTTCTTTTGCTTGAAATGTGCGCCTCTCAACAATTTGGCCTCTACACCAAGTTTGCTCGTTGAGCTCAGTAATAATTGTATCAATCGGTAGACGATCTTTGGGATCAGGAACGCTCGTGTATTTTTCTTGGGTGCCTTTAGAAGATGATGCACGCAAAGAATTGACCGGCACATGAGCCTCGGCGGCTGCTTTCAAAACATTTATCGGATCTGATGTTGATAGCAAAAAACTAATAGGGGTCAGCTGATACCAGACAACTGGATAATTTGAAACGGGCTCATGGGTTGCTTGACGAAACCTCTCATTCCTTTTCTCGATCAATTTTTTGACCGCGGAGGGTTGCAACGCTGGGACTATCACAAGACTTTTACACGGTTTGAGTTTTCCGTAGCTCTTGAAAGCTACTGTCTGGTACTAACCCATTGTTTTTCATCTTCCTGCCCCGAGCATTGTCAAGAAATTTGAAAACCAAAACGTGGTCGTGTTGATCTTCGAAGGACTCGCTTGTCTTGGAAAAAGCCGAGTAATCAGGGGATCTTTCGCGCGCTTTAAAAGTTGAGGAAGAACTTTCATTGACGCGCAACTCATCCCGTGGAATATACGAAAACATAACCAAATCCGGTAGAAGTGCTCTACAGCACCTTGTCAATGGTATGGTTTTGTGGACTGATTCTGATCCTGACTTTAATTCTGCAACTTTTGTCAATTCAAGTCGCCTTATTGAAACATCGGGGTGAGGATGCGGAAGACAAAAAGTTTGAATTCAACATACTGCTTGAGTAGTGCTTCAACTGAGGATCGGATCACTGAAAAGGTCGTCGCAAGCTGGTTTCTCGATGAAACAAAGCCAAGGACCGTGTTAATAGCCTAGCACAAGTCAATCAGCTGTTTAGTAAGATATATAGCTAGAAATATGTACTTTAAAAATCTAGGATATAATCTGGTAAAAAGTAGAGGACACGTTTAAGTAAAATACCTGCCTTGAAGAGCTTTCTGGCATTAGAGACTGGTACCCCTGGCGAGTAAAAGGAACTTACCTCCTCAAAATAAATAGGCCATTGAATTGTTGCCGCTGATTTTTGAGCTTTGGCCGGCTTCGGTCGTTTTCTTGGAGGCTTCTTACTCTGTACATCATCTGAAGGTTGCTTTTCTGATTTGCGTTTCATATCGATTGGGGCAGTCACAGTTGGACATTTTACATTATGATATTTGTTTGTGCATATTTACCCTTTTCCAAGTAACCGACCAATGTAAGCTTTTTTTTGCAGTATTTCGCCGGCGTACCACTCAAACCTCAAAAAGCGTTCAAAATGCGCCCTTCAGGTATCCGGCTGGTTCGACTCATACGCCGGGCACGCCTTCAACAACGAGCAATTGTTCCCGCACCCGCTCCTCAAACGCTTGAAATGAGAAGACCTTCGCTGATTGACATAATCATGAAACAAAAAGTTCAAGCCGGTCAAAATTGGCCGGCTAATGTTCGACTTGAACCTGTAGTCAGGAAGGAAGCATTTAAATCAGTACAAGCGGATGTGAGAGTTCGGCTGAAGAGGTTGTTGAAGGAGCGGTAATAACGGTGCAAGTAGGCTTTAGTTGTATACAGTTCTGTGCACAAAATGTCGACATGTCAATGCCCATCACATTTCTTTTACAAAAAAAAAAAAACAGGTGCTTGACACTTGAACGTTGATCGATTACCGCCATGGCTCGAGCTCAATCTATCGTCCGAGGTATGTATCCTCGTTGTTATTCCTGCTTGGAAATTACTCAAATCGCCTAGATGGCATTATGCCACTCATTGTCTTCCTGGGGCTTGTCTTTCTTGCCCAGCACTATATTTTTGGTCATATTTTCAAATCTGGACTCAACAAGTTTATCGACGGCGAGTGCGACATCCAGGCCACGAAAACCACTCCTTATCGTCTCCCCTACACTGGGGTGAGCGCACCGGACGCACTCTTATGCCATATGGTCACCCCCTTTCATGTGGGGTTTGATGATCCTGATAGTTTTTCCCTGCTCACTTATTTCGTTGTTACTGGCGCTCCATTAGTAGCCATTCCTCTGGTCGAAAGCTACAGAAAAGGCCGTAGCTCATTCGTTGCTCTCCCTGTCATTTTTGGGCTTCTTTCTCAGACCATGACCGCCGGATTCGCTTACCCCATATACTGGCTGATCTACATCTTATCTGGGGGAGCGAACATAGGCCGTGGAGGTCATTTAGGAGAAGCAAAAATCACCCAGGCCGGTGCAGAAGCCATCGTATTCGGGTTAGTTGTTGGTGCAGCATTTCCATCACTAGCCATGTTGATGTTTTCCAACCCTCACATTACTGCCATTTGGCAACTCTACCCTTTATACATCCTCGTCGCTGAGTTTGCACATCTCGCACTTCGACCTCCCTTCAAGCATCCCGAGTCGGGATACAAAACCATCCAATTTTTATACATTATCATGTTCGTCATCTGCTCAGCGGTGCACATCACCGCGATCTGGCCGCTTTTCACAGACTTGGAAACTTTCCAAAGGATCTATCTGCCCTCACTCATCGTCCCAACAGAGGCAACCTCTGTTAGCACCCGAGTTTTACACTTATTCAAGTGGGATCTCGCCTTCACTTTCATCACTTTTATCATCGGCACTCTCTGGTTCCCCACAAATTTGACTCAAGCGTTTGTACTTGTCTTGTGGTATATCACTGCCATACCATTACTTGGCCCAGGTTCTGCAATAGCTGGTTCCGCATTATGGAGGGAGTCCTCCATCCACGTGGCCTCCAACTCCAAGACCAAAGCATCTTAAAACTTGGAAGTCCTACGGATATATTCCATCATACTTGTGTATTTTCTCGATGTGCATAAAAACACAGGTAGTTAACCAATAGTATAGTGACAGGATCAGCGCTTTTTCGTTTTCCCGTTTATCTTGCTGCTTGACTTGGATTTAGATTTTTTCTGGTCATCGTCGGAATCATCTGATCCTCTGCTCTTTGCGTTCTCTGCATGCTTCATGTCCGCTTAATAGGCAAAATCAGCAGAGGGGCAGCAGCAGAGTACAAGCGCTCACATTTAGCAGCCTTTCTCTCTAGTTCATCCCAGTCTTCACCTTAAACCAAGAGTCAGAATGTGATTGTAATCGAAAACACCTTGATTACCTTCACTTTCATCTTCTCCAAAGTCTGAACCAGATTCGCTGCCTGCGTCCGAATCACCATAATCGCTTTCATCACTGCTCTCAGAGGACTCCAATTCTTCCGCTGAAGCCTCAAATTCTGACTCCGTCTCTGACTCATCAGAGCGCTCACTCTTTACAGGGAGGTTAGGCACATCTGAAGCACAACAAAAATAGAAACATGCCTCAGCTCCTCCCCCAGCACCACCAAGGAAGCTCCAACCCCCTCCTTGAAAAAAATCGTATGGGCTTTCATTGACATGCTTCATAATAGGACCCCAGTTTAGGTTGACGGGACCTTCACTCATTGGAATATCAACAGAACTAGTTTGGTAGCACTGAGATCTTTCAGATATGTATACCAAGTTTCACTCACTCAAGCCAATTCTTGACATCATCCATTTGTGAGCTTTGTATAGAATTAATGTGCAACGGGGGTTTGGTAAAATCCTTGAAAATGAGCACAAGGTCGAATTGCTTTAGGCCATATTGTACGCGTTCCAAAGAGGCAATTTCAATATCTGCTAATGTCACAACAAGAAAAGGAGGATCTGTAAGATGAACAAGACATTCCGTTGTGGGTTGTAGGCGAACACTGGTCCGGAAAGGTACACCCTCAAACGACAGTTCTCTGAACGGAATGTCAAGTTCTAAGCTATCTCCACCCTTCGAAAGCCTCAACGGGGTAAAATTTCGGAGTAAATCTTGGACTTACCGAGGCTGATGCCGCCTCTGCGATTTTGTCTGCGAAAGCTTTGATCTCCTTGTTGAGTGCCACTCGTCGCTTTCTTTCCTGCTGTTCCATTTCAATTTCATCTTCATCTCCGTAGCGATGCTTTCGCTTCCGGTTCCCCGTCTCGTCGAACTGAACATCAGTAGCCTCGCGGAAGAATTGCACGTCCTGCTGGGTATCTTAGACAATACAATAACAGACAAGACAAGGGCACAGACGAAAGTCTTTTTCTTCCCAACCATGATTGGTGACTTTAGGTGAAGATGGACAATAACCAGTAACTCGTGATCGCATGGTTGGAAGAAAAGGTGTTTGATATTACTGAATAGTATGTCTGTTTCAAGCTAGTCAGCGATACCCTCGACATTATCTTTGGAAACTTGCCAATTTTCTGTGAACCAAGTGGCGACTGGTATCGCACCCCGTTTTGGTGGATTTCGACTTCGCCAGGTAAACGCTTTCCATCAAGAGCTGGTCGCACAAATGCTTCCGACATTTTCACGGGTCTGCGGCCTTTTATTTCGACGAGGGTTCCTTGTTCAATGACATCTGCCATCTCTTTCTTTTGCTGCTCTCGCTTATTCGCTTCTTTTTTCAGCTCAGTAATTTGCTTGCAAATTTGGTCAAAGCGATTGCCGTCAGGTGAGCGATAGGAGATTGAGCGTATAAACGTTGCATCAGGGTCTTCGAATGGCTAGAGCAAGCTATCAGTAACGCTCGAGTGAGAAATTTCGATATGACTTACCGTGTCTTCCTTTTTCCCGGCTAATTGGCCAGGTGTTTGGAAGTTGACGCGGAGAATCGTGAATTCACCTTCATCATTTTTACTCACATTCTTAATTGTGTTGATATGAAAGGGAACGGCAGAACCATGGATCGGCAAAATGACGGTTTGTGCCTTTCTGTCGGTGTAGATCTTGGAAAGACTATGTTAGAGCCTGCTTGCTAGGGTGTTTATAGGGAAACATACTCGTAGCTTATCGATCTCTACGGGCAGAGCTCCTTCGCCTTTATAACTTTGAAACTTTTTCCAACCTTTTCCTTCCTTTCCACCGCTGGCCCCCCCGTCCTCTGAGAAACGCTGTAGACCTTCCGCTTGTAGTTTCTCATGTATCTCTTTCTGATGTTCGGCCAACTTGGCAGTGGACGTCATGTCTACGTCATCCTTAACGGCACGTCGAGTTTGATTGCGGAGCACTTTTGTGCCTGCCGTTTTCTTTGCTGGAGAGCCATTCGCACGAGACTTTACTGGAGGATGACGTTCACTCTTGGCTGGTTTTTCATCGTCACTTTCTGGGGTCAAGAAGAATAAAGTGTCGTTCGTAGACTTTGTGCCTTCTGTGAGGAGAACAGACTTGTCCGCTGTAACCCTTATAGTGTCAACAAGGTGAAGCGAATATCTACGGGTCCATTCATGAAAGATATCCAACGAAATCAGAGCAAGCTTACTTCTTGCCAGTACTGTCCACCAGGTCAGAAAATCCAAGGTCAAGGTTGACAATCATGTCTGTTTTGAGTTTATGTCCATTTTTAGCAGAAAAGATATATGCCGAGTCGCGAAATTCTATACCCGTCTTGAAGATACCTTAGTAGATATACCGAAGGAGATCGCAGGTTGTACATACCCCGAAGCCAACAGTTTTAACAAAATGCTTTTCAAGGTCGGGATCTTTCTGCTTCACAAATGCGGACGCGTGGTGGTATACCTCTCTGACAGACACCCCGTCTTTGATGATTTTGAGCAATTCCGACTGCAAACTCAGGAGTACAGTGTACTGCTTTTCTTGATCCTGAAGGCGTTGATGAGATATCAAATGGGAAGTCATATGAATCTAACTATACCGGATTCGGATCCACGATAAATGTCCGCCCAATGTTAGCACAATACGATTTGTAGCGTAGCCCAAATGCGACTAAAAACACGCCTTTGTGGGCTATATTGTCTTGGCTAGACTCAACCGTATATCGCAAATCATAGCCCGTTTTGCTCGTGCGGGAAAGGATGATAGGAGGGTAGCAAAATTCTACCAGCTGCCAGTCAACCTGAACGGGCGGGGTGTCTTTCAGGATCGGCAATATCGACATATAAAGAGCGCGTACGTCACTTAGTCCCTTTCCTTTATTCCATACTTCCATATCTGGTCCCTTTGTCGAGTTGCCCTCTCCTGACCCAAGACGGGCCTCGATCCTTGCAGAAAGCATATCATGGGTGATCTTGGATTCCTTATCCAAAATCGATTCCAGTTTGGGGGTGACATACTGCCTGAGCAGAGTCGAGGTCAGTGCAGCTGCAGTTTGAGTGTATTTCTGGCAACACTAAGTTAGCCGATACGAAAGGAATAGGACATTCGACGCGCTTACTATTTCTTCAGAATCTTTTACTGCCATAAAACAAGAGACCGCCAGACTCATATCAACCAAATCCGGCTTACTATCCAACCCTTTCACAGCTCTTTCCCACTCCTCGATAAGCTTCCCAGTATGAGTTTCCTTCGTAAGCGTAGCAACGCGGTTTACAGAAGTGTACGCTTCCGCAAATTTCGTTAGTGCTTCGTTCGATACATCTTTCCCCTTAACTTGGGCAAGTATCTCGATGGGTATATTCCCTGTGCTATTCTCAAGCTGGGCCAAAATTTTAGCTGTAATACGAGGTAAGTTATGGCTCAAAGTCTGATTAACAGCTAACCTTTCGAGGAAGAACAAAGTATTAATATTTTATCCTTCCGGAGTAGGAAAAGGGTAGAGGGAAACTCATATCCGAGTAACCATTGCTACGTGAGAGTACAATCAGCACCTGGTGTGTCTGTTCGGTGTTACGTTGAGTACAGTACCGCAAACTCACCTGGAGGCAGGTGCTCTTTCTCACTGGCTCATCTTCAGACGCCGGATCCCCAGCAGCAATCATGAGGGCACCCACATCTGCTAACGAAACGTAGTCGTCATCTGTTTTGGCGTCCTGTCGTGCAACAGCCTCAGTTAAATATATATGATCATAAAAACAACAAACATACATTCCAACTGTCATAGATACGCTTTATACGAGAGCTAAATGTACTTTTGTTAAGCTCTACAAGCATTTCGGGCAAGGGAGTATGTAGGCAAGGAGGAGAAAAATGCAAAGGAGCGCGTCACGGCAGCCTGAGACGCGCACAAGCGGAGTACGAAATATTGTGATGTGGCTGTGCAGCTGATAAGTCCGCTTTTTACAGTTACAGTCAGGGACAAGCAAAGTCAACCAAATAAATTATGCCCGATATCAAGCCAGATCTACCAACCACAAATCAATTATATCCACTTGCAATGGTATAGACATGCTAAGATAGACCAAATGAATTAATTTTCACGACCCGATTTCCTGAAATCAAGGGTTGAGAAAGATGTACCTCAAAAAATTTGGCCAACCCCC